>WSYH01009221.1:0-24613 GCA_036426205.1 Ascaphus truei | reverse complement strand
CTCTGTGCGTGCACTCCTCCACCATGGGAGCCTGGGTTGAGCTCTGTCTCTGTGCGTGGCACGCCTCCACGCGTTACGGAGAGCCTGGGGTGAGCTCTGTCCTGTGCGTGCAGGCGCAATCCACCTCTGGGAGCCTGGGTGCTCTGTCTCCGTGCGTGCAGCCGCCTCCCCTCTTGGACCAGGGTGAGCTCCTGGCTCTGTGCTGCAGCGCCTCCACCCTGTGGAGCCCTGGGTGAGCTCTTTCTCTGTGCGTGTGCAGCGCCAGCCACCTATGGGAGCCCTGGGGTTAGCTTTTCTCTGTGCGGTGCAGCGCCCTCCCACCCTCTGGGAGCCTGGGGTGAATCTTTCTCTGTGCGCTGCCAGCGCCGCCGCCTTCGGGGACCTGTGTGCAGCTCTGTCTCATCGTGCAGTCCTCTCCCACCTCTGGAGCCCTGGGGTGAGCTCTGTCTCTGTGCCGTCGCAGCGCCTCCACCTCTGGGGAGCCTGGTGTGAGCTTGTCTCTGTGCGTGCAGTGGCTCCACCTCTTGGAGCTTGGGTGAGCTTGTCTCTGGTGCGGCAGCGCCTCCGCGCCTCTGGGATCCTGGGGTGAGATATGTTCTCTGTAGCGTGCAGCGCCTCCCACGCCTCTGTGAGCCTGTGGGCTGAGCATCTGTCCTCTGTGCGTCGCAGTGCCTCCACCTCTGGGAGCCTGGGGGACTCTGTCCTGTGCGGACAGCGCCATCCGCCTCTGGGAGCCTTGGGTGTGGCTCTTTCTCTGTGCGTGCAGCGCTCCACCTATGGGACGCCTGGGTCGAGCTCTGTCCTGTGCGTGCAGCTCCTCCGCCTCTGGGATCCTGGGTGAGCTCGTTCTCTGTCGTGCAGCGCCTCCCCTCTGGGAGCCTGGGGTGAGCTCTGTCTCTGTGCCGTGCAGCGCCTCTCCCCCTCTGGGAGCCTGGGGTGAGATCTTTCCTCTGGTTTCTTGCAGCGCCTCCGCCTCTGGGAGGCCTGGGGGTGATCTCTTTCTCTTTCTCGTGCGTGCAGCGCCTCCACCGTCTGGGAGCCCCTGGGTGGACTCTTTCTCTTGCGTGCACTCCTCCTCCACCTCTGGGAGCCTGGGGGAGCTCTTTACCTCTGTGCGTGCAGCTCCTCACCTCTTTGAGCCTGGGTGAGCTCTGTCTCCGTGCGTGCAGCGCCTCCCGACTCTGGGAGCCTGGTTGAGCTCTTTCTCTTGCGCGCAGCGCCTCCCGCCTCCTGGAGCCGGGCGATGAGCTCTGTCTCCTGGTGCGTGCTGCGCTCCACCTCTGGGAGCCTGGGTGAGCTCGTCTCTGTGGCGTGCAGCGCCTCCACCTCTGGGACCTGGGGTGAGCTCTGTCTCTGTGGCGTGTCAAACGCCTCCAACCCCCTCCCCGCCACCCCTGGGGTGAGCCTCTGTCTCTGTGCACTGTGCAGCGCCTCCAACCTCTTGGAGCCTGGGGTGAGCTCTTTCTCGGTGCGTTGCCCAGCTCCTCCACGCTATTGGCGCCTGTTTGAGCTCTGTCCTTCTGTGGCGTGCAACGCCTCCGCCTCTGGGAGTCTGGGTGACTCTTTACTCTGCGCGTGCAGCGCCTTCACCATCTGGGACAGCCTGGGGGTGAGCTCTGTCCACCCCTCCCGCGCCGTGCAGCATACCTCACCTCTGGGAGCCTGGGTGCGGGAGCTCTAGTTCTCGTCGTGCAGCTCCTCTCCCCCGCCTCGTGGAGCCGGTGTGAGCTCTGTCTCCTACGTACCGCTGACCAGCGCCCCGCCTCTGGGAGCCTCACTCCTGATCTCTTTCCCTCATACCGTGCAGCGCCTCCGCTCTGGGCAGCCTGGTGTGGCTCTTTCCTCTGTGGCCCGTGCAGCGCCTCCACCTCTGGATCCTGGGGATGAGCTCATGTCTCTGTCCGTGCACGCCTCCAACTCTGGGAACCTGGGGTGCAGCCATCTTCTCCAGGCGTGTCAGTCGCCCCGCCTCTGGAAGCTTTGGGTGAGCTCTGTCTTCTGTGATCTGTGCGTGGCAGCGCCTCACCTCTGGGAGCCTGGGGTGAGCACTCCTGTCTCTGTCTCGTGCAGCGCCTCCGCCCCTTGATAGCTGGGGTGAGCTCTTTCCACTAATGGCGGTCCACTCCGCCTGCCGCTCTGGAAGCCTGGGTAGCTCTGTCTCTGTGCGTGCACTCCCTGCCCGCCCTCGGGAGCCTGGGGGTGAGCCTGTCTCTATGCGTGCGCGCCTCTGCCTCTGGGGAGCCTCGGGGTTGAGCTCTGTCCTCTGGGCGTGTGGCAGCGCCTCGCCTCTGGGAAGCCTGGTGTGAGACTCTGTCGCCCTGGGCGTGCAGCGCCTCAATCCCGCCTCTGGGACCTGGGGTGAGCTCTGTCCCCTCTGTGCGTCAGCGCCTCCCGCCTCTGGGAGCCTGGGATGATCTCTGTCCCGTGCGTTCAGCGACTCCGCCTCATGGGAATCCGAAGTGAGCTCCTGTCTCATGCGGTGCAGCGCCACTCCACCTCTGGGAGCCTGGGGTGGAAGCTCTTCTCATCCGTGCGTGCTCGCTCCACCTCCGTGGGAGCCATGGGTGTTACAAATCTTTCCTCTGTACTGGTGCAGCGCCGCCGCCTTTCTGGGAGCCTGGGGTTTTAGCTCTGTCCTCTGTGCGTGCTGCGCCTCCACCTCTGGGAGCCTGGGGTGAGCCCTGTCTCTGTTTGCGTGCTGCGCCTCCACCCGTTCTGGGATCCTGAGGGTTAGTGCTCGGTGTCCTCTGTGGCGTGCAGCGCCTCCGCCTCTGGGAGTCCTGGGGTTGAGCTCTGTCCTCTGTGCGGTGCAGCGCCTCCACCTCTTCGGGAGCCCTGGGGTGAGCTCTGTACATCTGTGCCGTGCAGCCCTCCACCTCTTGGGAGCCTGGGTTGGAGCTCTGTCTCCCTGGTGCGTTCAACGCCTTCCCGCCTCTGGCAGTCTGGAGTGAGCTCTTTCTCCGTGCGTTGCAGCGCACCCTCCCCGCCATCTGGTAAGCCTTGGTGGTGACATCATCCTGTCTCCGTGGCGTCGCGCGGCCTTCCGCCTCTTTTTTAGCCGCGTTTGGTGTGTGAGCTCTGTCCTCTGTGCGTCAGCGCCTCCCCCATCCTGGGATCCGGGTCAGCTCTGCCTCCGGGCGCTGCAGCCCTGCCTCCACTCTGGGAGCCTGGGGTTAGATCTTTCTCTGTGCCCGTGCCAGGCGCCTCCGCCATCTGGGAAGGCCTGGTGAGCCTTCTTTCTCTATGCCCCCCCCCCCCCCCCCCCCCCCCCCCCCCCCCCGGTGGGGTGCAAAGCGCCTGCCCACCTCTGGGAGCCTGGGGTGAGCTCTGTACTCCGTGCCGTCTCCCCAGCGCCTAACAAAAATCCCGCCCTCTGGGAGCCTGGGGGTGAGCCATCTGTCTTCCGTGCGTTGCAGCCGCCTCCGCCTCTGGGAGCCTTGGGGATGACTCTTTCCTCTGTGTCCGTGCAGGCGCCTCCACCTCTGGGGGCCTGGGGTGAGATCTTTCCTCTGTGCGTGCAAGCGCCTCCACCTCTGAAGCCTGGGGTGAGCTCTCTTCTCTGTCTAGCGCGCTCGCCATACACCTCCGCCTCGGGAGCCCCTGGGTGGAGGCTTTCTTTCCTCTGGGCGTCGCAGCGCTCCACCCTTGAGCCGCATAGCAAGCTCTGTCTCCGTGCGTGTCAGCGCCTCCACTCTGGGATCCTTGGGGTGGAGCTCTTTCTCTGATGCGTTCAAGCGCTCCGCCCCTCTGGAGCACTGGGGTGAGCTCGTCCACCCCCTCTGTGCATGATGCGGCGCCTTCCGCCTCTTGGAGCCTGGGTGAGCTCTGTCTCTATGCGTGCAGCGCCCTCACCTCTGGGGTGGAAAGCCCTGGGGTGAGCTCTGTCCTCTGTGGCGTAGCAAGCGCCTCCACCTCCTGGAGCCTGGGGTGAGATCTTTCTCCTGTGCGTGCAGTTCCTTCCGCCCTCCCTTGGGAGCCTGTGGTTGAGCTCTGTCTCTATGCGTGCAGCGCCTCCAACTGTTTCTTGGACCTGGTAGCTCTGGGTGAAGCTCTGGTTCCTCCGTGCGTGCATCGCCTCCCACCTGCCTCTGGGGAGCCTGGGGTGAGCTCTGTCTCTGTGCGTGCACAGCACCCCCGTCCACCCCGCTGGATCCTGGGGTGAAGCTCTTTCTCTGGTGCGCTGCAGCGCGCCTCCGCCTCTGGGAGGCCTGGGTGACCCGCTCTGTTTTCTCTTCTGTGGGTGCAGCGCCTCCACCTCTGGCACCTGGTCGTGAGCTCTTTCTCTTGCGTGCAGGCGCCCACTCCCAGTACCCTATGCCGAGCCTGGGGTTGAGCTCTGTCTCTGTGCTGCAGCGCCACCTCCCCGCCTCTGGGTGCGGGGGTGAGCTCTTTCTCTTTGCCGTGGCAGCGCCTGCCACCTCGGGAGCCTGGGGGTGAGCTCTGTCCCCTCTGTGCCGTGCAGCGCCTCCCCGCCTCTGGGGTCCTGGGGTGGACTTCTGTCTCCTGTTGGCGTTGCATCGCCTCCACTCTGGAAGCCTGGTGGAGCCTGTCGGCGCTGATGCGTGCAAAGCGCCTGCATCCGCCTTCTCGGGAGCCTGGGTTGTGAGCTCTTTCTCTCGTGCGTGCAAGCGCCTCCGCCTCTGGGGGAGCCTGGGTTAGCTTTCTCCTGCCAGCGTGGCAGATCCTTCCGCCTCTGGGGCCTGGGCAACTGGGTGAGCTCATTTCTCTGTGGGGGCGAAGCAGCCGCCTCCGCCTCTTGGACGCCTGGGTGAGCTCTTTTCCTCTGTGCGGCGGCGCCATCCACCCTGGGAGCCTGGGGTTGAGCCTCTGTCCTGCTGTGCAAGCAGCGCCCCTCCGCCTCGGAGCCTGGGGTGAGCTCTTTCTCTGTGCGGTGCAGCGCCTCCACACCCTCTGGGAGCCCTGGGTGAAGCTCCGGCATCACTCTGTGCTTGCAGCTCCTCCACCCTCTGGGATCCTGTGGTGACTCTTGTCTCTATGCGTGCCGCCGCCCTCCGCTCTGGGAGATCCTGGGGTGAGCTCTGTCCCCTCTGTTCTGCAGCGCCTCCACCTCTGGGAGCCGGGGTGAAGTTTTTTCCTCTTGTGCGTGCAAAGCCTCTCCGCCCTGGGAGCCTGGGGGTGTTCTCTTCTCTGTGGCATTGCAAGCGCCTCCGCCTCTGGGAGCACCTCATGGGTGAGCCTCTTTCTCTGTGCGTGCATCGCCTCCCACCTCTGGGAGCCGCTGGTGTCATGACCTCCTGTCTCTAGTTGTGTCAGCAGGCGCCTCCACCCTTGGGAGCCTTGTTGACTCCTGTCCCCCACTCTTTTCAAGCCGCCTCTCACACCACCTCTGGAGCCTGGGGTGAGCTCTGTCTCCTGCTGCAGCGCCCTCACCGCCATCAATGCGAAGCCCTGGGGGTGAGCTCTGTCCCTTCTGTGCGTGATACGCCTCCGCCTCTTGGGAGCCCTGTGGGGTTGCGCTCGTCCTCTATGCCTGCCGCCGCCTCCTCCCTCCGGGAGCCTGGGGTGAGCCTCTGTCTTGCTGCGTGCAGCGCCTCCCCCCGTCTGAGCCTGGGTGAAGCTCTGTCCTCTATGCATGCAGCACCTCCGCCTCTGGGAGCCTGGGTGAAGCTCGTTCTCTGTGGCCGTTGCCAGCGCCTCCACCAGCTGGGAATCCTGGTCAGACTCGATCCTCTGTGCGTGCACAGCCCATCCGCCTCTTCTGGGATCCTGGGGTGAGCCTCTGTTCGTCTCCGCGTTGCCAGCGCCTCATCTCTGGGAGTCTGGGTGAGCATTTTTCTGTGCCGTGCAGCGCCTCCACCTCTGGGAGACTGGGGTGAAGCTCGTTCTCCGTGCTGCAGCGCCCTCCCGCAGCCTGGGGGTGAGCTCTTTCGCTGTGCGTGCAGCGCCTTCCACTCTGGGAGCCTTGGTGGAGCGCTGTCTCTACTGCGTTGCAGGTGCCTTCCGCCCTGGGAGCCGGGTTGATCTCTTCCCGTGCCTGCCAGCCCTCCGCCTCCTGGGAGCCTGGGGTGAAGCTGTTTTCTCTGTGCGTGCACTGCGCCTCCCAACCTCCACCTCTGGACCTGGGGTGAGCTCTGTCTCCTGTGCATGCAAAGCGTCCCTCCGTACACACCCTCTGGGAGCCTGGTGTGACTCTGGTCTCCGTGCGTGCAGCGCCTCCGCCTCTGGAGCCTGGGGGTGTGCTTTCTTCTCTGTGCGTGCGCGCCTCACCTCTTGGAGCCCACTGGGGGGGAGCTCTGTCTTCTTGGGGCGTGCGCGTCCCTCCACCTCGGGGAGCCTTGGTTGATCATCTTTCTCTGGTGCGTGCAGCCCCTCCACCTCTGGGAGCCTGGGGTGAGCTCTTTCCTGTGCGTGCTGGCGCCTCCACCTCTGGGAGCCTGGGGTGGAGCTCTGTCCTCGGCTGCGTAGCACGCTCCGCCCGCTGGGAGCCTTGGGTTAGCTCTGTCTCTGTGCGTTGCAGCGCCCAACTCCATCCCTCCTCTGGGAGCCTTGTGAGCCTCTGTCTCTGTGCTTGCAGCGCCTCCGCCTCTGGGAAGCCTGGGGTTGAGCCTCTGTCTCTGTGCTGCAGCGCCTCCGCCTCTGGATTCTGGGGTGAGCTCTTCTCTGTGCGTGCATCGCCTCCACCTCTGGAGCCCTGGGGTGATCTTTTCTCTGTCTGCACTCAGCGCCTCCACCTCTGCTGGGAGCCCGGGGGTACTACTCTTTTCTGCTTTGCGTTCAGCGCCTCACGCTCTGGAGCCTGGGGTGGGCTCTGTCCTCTCATGCGTGGCAGCCCCTCCACCACCCTCATACCTGGGTAAGATCTTTCTCTGTGCGTGCAGCGCCTCCACCTCTGGGAGCCTGGGGTAGCTCTGTCTCCTGGGCCGTCAGCGCCCTCCACCTCTGGGAGCCTGGGGTGAACTCTTCTCTGTGCTTGCAGCGCCCTTCCACCTCTGGGAGCCTGGGTGAGCTCTTTCCTCTGTGCGTGCGCGGCCTCCGCCTCTGGAGCCCTGGGGTGAGCTCACATGTCTCTGTGTGGCGTGCAGCGCGTCCACCTCTAGGGAGATCTGGTGGGCCGGAGGACGGGTTTGTCACCACACCCAGAGGAAATAGCGAAAGAACCCCGGACATTAACACCACCCTCTCACAATCGAATATCACCCTTTAGATTATTCAAAAAACGGGGCTTGGCCAAACAGTAAAGGCAAAGGTCTGGGAGGGTGGGCCAAGAGGCACACCGCGGCCCGGGGCGTCGGGCACACTTTGGAGAGGGGGGTGGGAGAGGAAGGGCGGTAGGGGGTTGGGGGGTAGGCCGCCGGGGCACCTGCTGAATGGGGATAGGGCAACGGAGGAAAAAGAGTACCAGTGCACACCACACTCCCGCCCGCCCCCATGGAACGGCGGGAGGGAGTTGGATGGGGCCACACGCAAAGTGAGATCACCAGACGAAGCCGCGGTGCACATCAGCACCGAAAGGTAGGAGAAGAGATCAAGGACTTGAAGGCCAAAAAAGTAAATGCGAGGAAAAATCTACAAGGGCGACCGCGATGGGACGAGCAAGAAGGAGGACTGAGCACGATAGAGGGGAACAATGAATGATAGTGAGGGAAGAAGACGCCCGAAGAGGTAAGGTAAGTGCGAACGGCGGTCGAACAGGACCCCCTCCCGAAACAAGAGGGGTGAACCGGAGGATCCACGCGGAGGAGGGGCTGAAGCTGCCCAGTGATGAGGAAGGGGGCGGGAGAAGGGTGTGCACAAGACAGGATAAAAAGAAGCGTAAGAAGAGAAGGCAGAAGAGGGCTACGAGTACGTTGGACAAGGCTAAGAGACCAGGGAGCATGACCCCCACCAGGAAAAACGCTGCAGTTTCAGAACAAATCGAAAAACCAGTGAAAAAGATTGCATGTAAAGCACCAAAAAAGCCACCCGGGCCCCGGAGGAACCCAGGAAACGCTAAGGAAGGCCAGGAATCGGTAACGGAGCTGAAAGACCTAACCAACAGGGTAGGGGGTAGGAGAAAAAGAAATGCTGTAACCGGTAAAACCGGTCCATAAGCCGGGTGCGCTCTGGAGCGAATACAAAAATAAAGGAATGGTTGACGGCCCCGAGGGAGGAAAAAAAGGAAGATATTGCCCAGCCCCCCACTCCCCCCCACACTGTCCACTCCCACACACACCACACACAGTGCCCCCCCACAAATCTTGTGTCACACACCACACAGTGACAGCACACGACATAATTGTGACACACAGTGACATCCACACACACGTCACCAGTTCTTCTTCCGTCCCGCCGCACTTACTCTCTTACGCTCCGAGGAGGAAGGGGTTCCTTCCTGGCGCCGCCATCTTTAGTCCCGCGTGTCCACTGCCTGTCCGGAGCCCCCCGTGGGGAGGTGAGGGTTGGTGAGCACAGGGGGAGGTGAGTGATCACCTGGGGGAATGAGCGAGTCTATCTGATCTCTGGGGGGGAGAGCTTACGTGAGCACCGGTGGGATCTGACACGGGTAGAGGAGGAAGCGCATGTGCTCGCGGTCGCGTGCTCCTGGGGATAGCTGAGGGAGCACCGGGGGGGGAGCTGACCCGGGAGAGAGGAGTAGCGTCGGGTGCCTCGCGCGGTGCTTGATAGCCGTGGGGGTGTCCCTGCGCTCGCGTCCGCTCGCCCCGCTGACTTTATCGGCGCCGGTCAGGGTTTTCTGGGTTTGAGAGCAGTGAGGGTTTAGTCAAATCTCTCAGAGCAGTGAGAGTTAGTGCTGCAAGCGTTCCCAAAGTCTCATTGAGTGATGGGTGGGAGCGTGTGTCAGTGGTGTAGGTCAGTGAGGGGTGAGAAGTGTGGCAGTTGTGTTGGCCCACAGACCTGAGAGTTTGTGCGCGGGCGACCGCAGACCATGAAGGTGTGCGGGGGCGGCAATGGCCTGAAGCGGCAGTGCCATTGTCCAAGGGTGCAATCAGATTGGTCCTAGGGACCAGAAGATGCGAGCAGGCATACAGGGCGCCACTAATATAATAATAAGATATATGGTTGGTGTGGAACACTAAAACAAAGACGGACAACACTGATACAGTTTATCACATACCCGGTTAAAACAAGTATAAAACAAGGCACATCCAGCCGAACAGAATGTTTAGGATTGTATACAGAGGGACTACGTAATATATATGTGAGGACTGGCACCTAGATAGATACGTGTTAATGTAAGAGTTGGCCTCTCAGAGGTGTAAATTGTTATACGTTTAATAAGTATGGTGTGTACTAGTGAGAGCCTAGCACCATAACATACAGACCACTCTTGACATAAGTAGTCACTAACAATGATGTAATAACTGGCTCAATATAGCGTATTGAGGGGGGTGCGGTAGTGGACAAGCGCCCCTTATTAGTAGTATTATACACAGAGAAGTTTGCAATCAAGTGTAATAAATGCACATATAATATGAATGCTTCAGACTAGTTCTGGCCAACTTAGTTGCATTCCACATTATGTTGGTTTAGGGTGACATTTAAGACCATTCACTAAATTGTCCTTGTTCGCGAGCAAGTTCAGAGAATGAAGATATCAGAGTAGTCTACAGTGGTAAGCTAGCTATATAGGTTGGTATAATAGCTCAAATTATTGTATCGGTACAGCTAACATTAAAACAGTCTCATCCACAAACAACCTAGCAAGGTGTAAGTAGTATAACAAAACGCCATAAGACTGGAGCAGAGCCATCTTTATTCCCCGCCTCCCCCATCTTCCCCACTCTCTCGCTGATTGTCCGTCAGTGTAAGTGAAGGAAGAGTAAATAAAAGGGGCCGTAGTTTTACGAACACGCTACACTAACAAACAAGAAAAATAAAGCCCCGCGCCATGAATCTGACCCATTTGAGTAACCCTGTTTAGATAATGTAGGTCTACTCCCCAAAATGATTTCAGATAAGCGAATACTCAGGCTAACCTTTAGAAAATGTTGGGGGTGACAGGGGGGGAACTGCAGTGTTTGCATCCTTTTTAAATCAGCAAATGAACCCACGTTACGTGTGATGCACATCCACTGTCTCAGGCCGCCTCATTGGTGCGGCTGTTGCTACGTTGCGCTCCCGTTTCACTTTCTACGTACTCTTACCTGATTTCCGATTGTAGTTCCTCAAAGTTGCCCCCGCTGCCCCCAGCGGCGATGTAGCGCGTCGACGCTGCTCGGCTGTTTTGGATCCCCCGAGACTAATAAGTTGTGATTTCGGGCGCAGTCCCCCCCCGCGGGATGGCAGATCCGAGGGAGCTGGTGCACCAATGAGGGCGAGCCTTCTCCGGACGCTCGCCACGCCTCCCTATCTCTGTAGCTTAGTGCGCACATGCTGGGGCTGCAGGAATGTGCCGGTGGCGACCGCGCCCGTCGCCTCCACCATTACGCGCCGTAGAAAGGGTCCTCAACCCTGGCTTTGCCGCCGTCCTCCCGTGAGCGTCCCAGCGTACAGGGCTCCACAGTGCAATCCATGTTCCGTGTACGACACGGCAATGAGCACGAACAGCAGTGGTCACCTTTTACTTTCAATCCATTTTAACATAGAATAAGCATCTGGGCCCTGTCCTGCCCCTCACACAGCTTTCCCACGCACAGCCTGGTTAAAGATCTGCACAGCCAGGAATCCACTCAGGCAGCGGTTTTGGCCTTTTTAGGTCTCGTCCGTGTGAGGCTGGGTTATACTTGGCTGCCATTTTAACTGGGGGTAAGGTTTCACCACACACCTTATCCATAGCGTTTGTTCCTCCTCTGTAGGATCGACGACCGCATGTGACTGTGAAGGCTTTAGCCGGCATGACATTGTCTCATACGATGGACATGCAGTTCGGATACCCATCTTCTACATCGATGTTTTGTGTGCACTGGTGACTCACGGCTGTTTCTTCATCGCTCTAAGTTCACTTCCTGTTTATTGGACGCCATATCCAGCTGTACGCCGATCTCTTCCAGTTCAAGACAACAAGTACCTTCAGCTCTTATAAGGCTTTCTCCTCTCTTCCTTCGTCTCCTTCACTGTACGGTACAGTAGGGGGGAATGGGGGGGGTGGTGGGGTTGCCTTTCACCTCCTCCAACTTCCTGTTTTTGTGCTGTTGCTTCCCCTGATGTTAAAATGGTGGTTTTTTTGGTTTATTCCTGGAAAAATGCCCCCAAACGAAAAATAGATGGCTGCTGACCCGTCCCAACCTCTGTGATATTACTGGATGCTCGGTATAACATGGCTTCCTGAAGTGCTGCCGTGGTGAACGGCCAATGGAATATGCAGATTGTGGTGCCATGTGAACACGCTACTGGCAGGGGGCTTTTGGGGCTTTAAAAAAAAAAAATTCTTTCAAAGAAACCACTTTGCCCACTTTGAAGACCGGTCTGAGAAAGGAGTACATCATATTTCTACACCATCTCCTGAAGTTTTCTTCCGCCATCTTTTGTTGTCGTTTTATAATGGGGACTATCAGAAAGGTGCTTTTTATATATCTTGCGATAAGTGATTGACTGCCCTACTGCCTGGGGTGGGCAACTTTAGAACTCCCTAGTGATGCTGGCCCTTCAGGCAGCGTACCAGGGTAATTTAATTCCAGATCGCCTTTTCAGCTGTGCACATCAGTGGTTGTAAGCAAGGTGCAAATCCCACATACAGCTCCAACAAAATACCTATTGTAAAGAAATGGAACTGCTAATGGGATCCCTCAAACCAATCTAGTGGCCCGAATGCAATTGGTTTGGCTGATTTTGTTTCCTTGGTATTGATTACAAATTGCGTTTTTCTTAGAGGTGCCTGGATGGGGGTTTGTGTGATAAATGTTTCTTCCCTTATCCCAGCGTCCTTTCGGCGATCCTACAAAGAGAGGGCTGGTCTGTGTCAACTCTTGTTGTAACACAACGGTGCCATCAGAAAACCCCTTTCAATCTCGCCCACCATATTTGCAAAACTACTGTTAGAAAAATGAGTAAGAGCCATATCCGTGTAATATCACACGTGTTATTTTTAAAAATAAATTCCGTGCTGTACTATTAGATATACTGACTGCCATTTGGTATAAAACAAAAAATGTTTATTCACATTTTAATGGCCATTTTTTAATTTGTTTTAATATACTGAGCATCCGTTAAGTCTGTAGCCAGCTTTTAGTACCGGTTCCCCAGCAACCATATCTTTGCAGCACTGTATACTGTGGTCATGTGTTTGCCAATGGTCCCAGCATTTGAGCTGCAACTGGAACACATAGTTGTTTGATTCATGTTACCATTAGCTAATATACGGATACATGTAGCTTGCTGAGTTACACTGTCTGAGGATTGATTGAAACTGAAACCGGCCATCTTAGTGAACCCTGGGGAAGCATGCTCTTTGCTATCGATCACGGGAGAACTAATCAATTGCATTCTTTAGGTCAATTCGTGTTTGGATAGATGTAATGCAAATATAATTAATTATTTTTTTAAGTGCTCGCTTTGGATTGACTCTTTAAAACACTTTATATTGTGCTTCCGATGTTGGGTCAAAACTCATTCGATCACCCAGATGTTACCCCGTTAAACATGTCGCTGTCATCAGTACACTTTAGTTGTTTGAGGATCTGCCCTGTTAAAAGCCTCTTCTTCTCGTTTCTTATGCAGAGTCCTCCTGCCCCAAGCTTTGAGCTGTACGATTCTGCTTTGGGATTGCGAGCATCAATTACAATCCTGTCTACAAGCATAGCTATATCCACGGTACTAAGCTCCTATCGGCACAGTGGGGAGTTATAGTTGGTTTAGTGTGTTTGTGTGGTGTGTGTGTGTCTATATCTCGCTGAATGGAAATATTCCTGGTGTGCTCTTTGCATTTCTTAGACAGTCTGCAGCCCCCCGCCTTCACACCACCAGTCTCCTTCAGCACACAGATGCTTCCACTGCAAGCAAGGATTCTGGGAAATGACATGCAATGAGCACACATTGCTAACCTTTGCTTCAAAACCATATACAATGGTCCCCTATTAACTCATGCTTGTGGCTGCATTTCACACTGCTTTTGAGCACAGCCTGGGTTAAGGTGTTGTGTGTGTTTGTGTGGTGTGTGTGTGTTGGTGTGTGTTGGGTGTGTGTGTTAACCATGAGCGCCGCCTCACCACATGTATGTACGAACAGCAATCCGCCCTTTGTTGTGGCAATGAGTTTCAGCAATGGTATGTCCCTTGAACAGTCAGATAAAATATATGGTTACTGATCCCTGATCCCCCATAGACATGTCTGGTCTGGAGATCATGTTGGTACCTCCGTGTGTGCAGTGTGTTACAGACATATCAGGAAAAATAGAGCGCCTAAATATGACTCTGAAAGCCTGGTGCCGCGGGACCATGTGCTAGGCGGACTTGTTAGTCCCTGTGGCAACGGCGTGCCCATCTGCTTGCTAGCGCAAGAACCGTAAAGCTGTTTTGTTGGATTGTCGCGTTACTGTTCCATGGAGCTTGAGTGGGTGTGTGACATTAATCCACATTGAGTGGGAGAAAAGGATTGCCTTACAGCTAACCGGTGTGGTGGGATCAATACATAGTTATAATGAACTACTTGGAAGGCACATTTTATAGGACAAGGCCGTGGCACGTGTGCAGAGGTCATTTTTTCTGTTTAACCGCCATTGTAATGCCTTCCATGTTAGGTGAGCTTTTTCAGGGTTGGGAGGTACGAGAGGGCGAGAGTCCCCATGTAGTGGAAGTAATGAGAGAGATTTCAGGCTAGGACAGACAGTAGGAACTGTAATTAATTCACAGATCTGATTGTAGTAGTATTCTGGGTATGGAGTACTGTAAAACGTTTTTTTAAATTATCAACCAAGTTACCGATGCTATTTAATTGAATCTAAAGTTGCCATTTAAACTGGCCCAACATGTCGTCTAAATGGTGTTGAGTGGTGGGTAGCCGTACGGTAAGAACACGGCTTCTGCCGTTCGTATCTCGTTATCCTCTCCTTGTGGCCTTCGTCAACTCGCTGTTTCTCCCGATATTAGATTGTAATCTCTTCAAGGGAGGGATTTGTCCTGCGAAATTCGACCTGTACCTCGCTGGCACGTGGAAGGTTGTAAGAAAAACGGTCTTCCTTTTCAGCACATTTTTGCTTCGAGCAGGTAAACGTAATGGTGTGGGACGGCAATTACATACGTGCCGAATTTGTTTGGAAACCTGGTATATTTTTTTTGTAAAATTGCCCTTTTAGGACCAAGTCTGATTGAATATGTTTTTATTTTTTAACTGACATTTAACAGGGCTGTAATTTTACTTGGATTTCCGCGGTGAGGATGCGCTTCACGTCTCTATGTCCCCTTGGGGTGAGTATCTTGCTGAGGCGGGCAGTTTTAACCCCCGTTGCTGGCAGGGAAGGGGTGAATGGCGAGTTGCTCCATTACGCCTACAGTGGGATGAGGTTCTACTAGTTCCAATTACCCTGCACTCCAATCTCTTGCTAAGTGCCCCGTAACTCATGACTTTTCGTTGTGTGTGTGTGTGGTGTTGTGTGTGTGTTGTGTGTGTGTGTGTGTGTGTGTGTGGTAGTGTGGTGTGTGTGTGTGTGTGTTTGTGTTTGTGTGTGGTTGTGTGTTGTGTTGTGCGTGGGTGTGTTAAACAAAGGGACATGCTGTGGAAAAATATTTGTTAATATTGTCGAACTTTACACACAGACACACATACACACCACTGCAGACACTTAGCCGAAAATAGAAATACTTACTTACTTTCGGAGTCCTTCCCTCCCGATCCGCGCCGCTCCACACTCACTCGCCGTGCTCGCTGGTCCCTAGCATAGATGGCTGGCTAACCACAGCCAATTATCATGCTGTCCGCTGCGCCTATATACGGGCCTAACCACTCGAATATCTCACACACACCACACACACACACACACCCATCCACCACCAATTCTAAGCGCCATCCCTCTAAACACTACAACCTTTTATTATCGGAAGTCAAATGGACATGTTAGAAATTATTATTTTGGAAATACTTAACCATTTTGTATTTGTTTTTATTTATTTTTATTTTTACTTTTTAAGAAAAACTTGTCAATCCGCTGCAATCTGAACCTACTTATTTGTTATTATAACCGTGTTACCAGGGACAAAATTACTATTGAGAGTTAACACTCCGTTTCAAGGATAACCTGGGGGCAAAGTAAAGTTGACAACATTAACCATTACCGTTACAAACCTTTTTTTACAGTGGATACAAACCGAAGTCTTGAAGGAACTAACAGGAAGCGGATTATTCGGCGTAAATTGTCGCAGCACAATGGGCTGTGCCCGCACTAGAGGAAGAGCGACCGTTCTTCAGGGGAGAAGGTCCCTTTTACACGTGTCCCTGGTGCATTAGTTCACTTTGGTCCTCGGATGGACTGGCCCATTTATTCTGTTACACTGCTTCAATTTTTCGCGATGGGTAGCAGACGCGGTTCCCTCTGTTTGTGTTTTAGGAAATACTACGTCCCAGTACATGGTCTCTATCTGTTTTCCGTATCACTGATTTTTAATCATTATGAATTCATCATTTAAATCATCATGATCAGTAAAAAACTATGCCCTACACCTAAAATGAATATCGTCTAATTCCATATCACTGTGTACTGCGGTAGACCTCGCAAGAACCTTATTCAAGATATGATAGAACATTTTATTTCTGATCATACCGTTGGTTAGGATGCAATGGTAACCAGCTCGGGTGTTTCGGCGAGTGCAATGTTACAATAAACAAGCGGGAGTTGCCATGTGGGTACTACCTGCAGGCTGTGGGCCTTTGTAAGTAAAAGGACAACACATCAAAAACCGCTAGGAAACACTAAAAAGCAATCTGCTTAGGGAGCGACCGCTCTATTCAATCTTGAACCCCTTCAGTGTACTCTGTTCTCCCCGAAGCGGACCGCCTGTGGCGCAGCGAAAGGTGTGGAACCGGTTGGCTGATGAGGCTTCTCTATTTCAATCTGAAACGCACCACCCTGTTGTACCCTGTTCCACTGTCGCCATGAAATTCTGTGAATTACTTATAAACCTCTGGTTAATGTTAGTGTAACCATGTATTGGTTATAATCTGTGCCCATAACAATACCTGAAAACGAGAGGTAACGTCTCAATGTATTCTTTCCTGGTAAAACCTTTTGATAAATAACTAAACCATGAGCTCGCTCTCACAATACATGGTCCCGGTATCTTCTTTTTCAACCGGGGCGCGGGCGTTGCAGAGTCCCGCCTCTTCCCCAAGGCATTAAATTAATGCCGTGATAGCGGAGGCCATGAGGTGAGGAGCGAATTTAACCAAGAGGAAGAACAGGGGTTAATGAGGTTGTGGAAGGCATCTGCACCACAAAACCCTAGCGTGATTTCAGAACTTGACATCGTCGCCATAGCAACGGGCGTCAAATGACCGCCGCGGGGTCATGTTACGTCACCGCGTCCAATTAGGTCGGCAGTTCACATGATTGACGTCACATGACCCCACTGGGCGTCATTTTGGTATTCACGCTGCAAGGGTAGGAGGTTGGAGCGCAGCACCGGGGCATGAGACCTGCAAGCTCAAAAGTTTGCGCTCCTCTAGTATAGAACGTAAATAAGCCCGTGTTTCAGTGTATGTCTGTTGTCTGTTTAATTATTTTGCATCAACAGCCTTTGTATCCGTGTTGCGTATATAGATAATCTGACTGTTTGTATAATTGTTATTTATAAAATGTTTTACCTGATGGAGGAATACATTGAGAGGTTCCTCTTGTTTTCAATTATTTCTGAGGCTGCAGAGTCTATGGGTTCGAATCGCATGGTACATAAATATACATAGGTTTACATTTTGATGTTTACATAGATACAAGCTGCACGAACAGTGTAAATATGTTTCTTTTAGAGCGGTGTCAACAGTTACAGACCAGGATTAAATGTGAGACCGCTTTAGTTTTGAAAGAATCTAAAAACTGGTGGCCGCTTTGAGTCCGTCCGTAATTGGTTCAGGTGTGAGGTACCACGGTAAGACAGGGTGGGGCCGGTCCAAATAATCGGTTTGGAGTCAGATCTCAATAAGCTGCGTGTGGTATGGGTGAGGAGCTTGTTCAGGAGCTGGGTAGCTTGCCCAATAAAGTTATTTGATATTTGGCAGCCGAGAGATTACGTAACTGTTGCGCCTATGCTCAAGTGACGGTCCATCTAGTTCTTGGGCATTCGCATTCCGATGTTGTGCTTGTATTCATTGGACAGGACATAATGGGCATATTGACTCGTAGAGGTGTTCTAAGGTGTTTTTTTTTTGCTAAGGATGAATGTGTGGTGCTGTACATATATACTATTTCCCTCATAGTCTATATCATTAGCATTAGCATCTGCGGTGCAAACGTCTTTTCTGACCAGCTGACTTAGGAGGATTTGTGGTCCTATAAAAGTACCCCCATTTGGCAATGTTTTGGATTTCAGGGTATCAATGTGCGATTCAGAATATTAATTAAATGGAGTCGGCCATGTGCCAGAGATTTAATCTACTATTAACGGGCTAGGTGGTATTAGACCTGGTTCGTCTGATCTGGAAGAGTCACTCGTGAAGCTTTAAAAAACATTTACCTTTGTCCAAATACCATTGTTAACAGTCTTGTCAGTGTTTAAAAACAGTTTGTTTTGGAAATTCTATTTTCAATCCCCCCCCCTCAATCGATTGAAGTACGTTGCCAAGGCTTGTGCATATTAGGATTGTGTCATCCCCCCCTGCAATCATGTGTATTAGGCTTATATCCGTACAAACTGTGGGAAGAGTCATTGATGAACACTGAAAGAGTAGGGGCCCCCCATAACCGAGTCCTTGCCGGGACCACTGTGGAATCCAGGGGTTGGAGTTAGAGTCTGAGATGTGAGACAATTTTGTGATCTACCTGATTGGACGGAGATGAACCATTTAAAGCATGTTTCCCTATTCCAGAGCTTCTGTAGTTTGTTTAGGTGTCAAGATATATATCAACATCATCAAAAAGCCTTTGCAAAATCTATACTATTGCCAACCAGATGAGTGTTCCCCGTTCCATTCGCCACACGCTGTGTGTCATTGCAAACTTTCTAGCAGGGTAGTTATGGTGGAGTGTTTGGGACGAAACCCAGACTGGAAGTGGCTAGGCGAAATTTTTCTTGGTATAATAACGCTTAATGGGAGTGTACACATTTTCCATGACTTTGAGATAGATTGGGGAGATGAGAGAGTTGCCTGAGTTGAGACCAAGTGTGTTTGTCCCGCACTTTTGAAGATTGGGACAACTCTTGCAGTTTTCCAGTTCCTAGGCCAGACTTCATTGTAACCGCGTGACCGTGCAAGTTGCCGTCACGTCTGGGAAGGGGCTGGATGGGGTTTTTGTCCTCTCTGTAACGCAACGGGGAGGAGCGTGTCCGTGAAACAAAGTATTTGTCTTCTGGTAAATCTCGCGTGCTCTATGGCCAGCCTATAGAGGCACGGCATTTGATTGCGATTGCCCCGTTTGCGCTAACTATTTGAAGTCGAGCCTAAGGGATATACCTGCAGTGACAGAATAACCTTGATTAGAAGGCAAGCGGGTTTGGCAATGCCTGGGCCACAGTCTTAGGAAACTAAGATTGCAGTGATCAGAGTCACGTGGGCTGCTACATATTTTAAAACTTGAGGACGCTTGTGTAATCCTCCTCCTCCCCTCTTCGATACCGGGACATTGGAAAATGGTGAGCAGTGTTGTAGAGGAATGGGGCTTAGGGGTACTCCAGAGTTGAGGTCGGGTTTTGTTTTGCTAATATTGGTAGCATACTCCCACAAAGTAATCATTGAATGCATTTGCAATGTCAAGTGGTGTTTGTCAGAGTAATATCCCCTTAGTGATATTACTTGTGCTGTTGAATAGGTTTGAAGGCTGGAATATGTTGTTGATAACCTTCCAGAACTTGCTGGATTTCATGTATTTTGGTGGAGATTGTCAGAGTAATCTTGTGCTTTTGCTGCCTTGTTTGTCGCCTTGTGCACATATTTCCGCAGAGCATCTTAGTGATTGAGATTCCTTGTAGTGCCAGTTACTACTTGTAGCTGTTCCACAATCATATCCATCCCCGAAATGGATTACACTTAGGGTGTCGGATTGTACTCACGGAAGTTGGGCCCCGCTCCATACTCCTTATTCTGTGTAGTTGGGCATGATATCATGAGTTTTAAAGAATCTGATTGGAAATAATGAAGCGGCAAGAATCAGGGTCGGGTATAAGTCGATTCGTACCCTAGGGCAGCTGGTCAGGAAAAATAGCGCATTAAACTGTTTGGTTACATTTCAAATGTGTTATGGTGAGCAACTTTTTTAAGGGCCTTTATTGGGGTGATATTTGATTTTCCTTGAACCAGTACCTATTGCATGGTCAACGAAAATGTCAGTTAGAGTTGCCAATGGATTGGAGTTCTTCTGGGACTAAAGTGAAGATCCATTCTAGCAGGATGGTTGTGAGATTTCAGTTGGTCCATGTGGGTTGGGAAATGAGTTTTGGTTTAGGATTAAGTGACTTTTGTTGTACCTGGAGTTTCATTTTCTTGTTATGTAGGGACAAAGAGCAATTGTAGTTGAAATCCCCCAAACTAAGCTAACGGCGCACTTTTCTTCTCATTCAGATAGACATTAGTCGTAGAACAATGGATGATATTGGCCAGAGGATTGTAGTGGGGCTTGAGGGGGGCTGGTATATTCCAGCAATAAGAATAGGCTTGAGAAGGGAGGCACCTTTTGTAACTATATATATTCAAACTGTGGTGGGCTGGGGGCACATTTATCAGCTTAAAGTTGTAATGTCTTCAATATAAATAACACCCCCGCCTCCTCTCTTTGACCTGATCTTTTCCTTGAGAATTGAAATCCACTGAATGGCGATACTGTATTTGCATCAAGGGTTTTAGGGTTAGCCATATTCGTGAGAATGACGGGCTTTGGGCTTATGCATAAGGCACCATACGACCCTTAGTTTAATCATATCCGTTTTGGGGCAACAACTATGGATATTGTATATGGGCGACATTTCACCTTTTTTTGGAATTTGAAAGAGTATTGGGGTATGGGCTAAGTTGAAAACGGGGGGGGGGGGTGTCTGGGTTAAGTTCAATACCTCTTAAGAGAGTAACAGTATGAGTAGAAATTTGGGTATTTGTTTGCAAGTTGTAAAGTTTGTGAATGTTGCTATTAGAGTGAAGCGATGGTTGGTGTCTTGTTTTCAGGACAGTTCTCCCCACCCATCATTCAGCGATAGTGCAAGCTTTTGACAGTAATCCGGGGTGTCTTATGATATTGGGTGTGGGCCAGAAGGAGTGATTTGGGTATTGGATAGGAGAGTTAACAATTTCCATGATGTCAAATAACAGTAACAGAGTTGAGAGAAGTAGCCAGGGTCATTTATCACAAAATATGTAGGTCATGCAGGAAGTCTGTTGTAAGCCCATGTTTCTGTGTGCATTGTGTTGCACAGCAGATGTGAACCTTTTTTACTCGACCTAAAAGCGGCCGCATTGCAATGCTAGGGTCTGTTTAGGGGATTTGGGGGGGTGGGATAGGCAGATTTGTGCATACACATGTGGGAGAGGCCGTCAGTAAATAAAGGGTGCAGGCTAGCAGCCGTGGGATAATAGTGTTTGGTCTGAGCTCACCGTTTGTCTTGCCTTGTGTAAGAGGTTTGCTGAAGTAGATCCATCTCCAGTCCCCCTCTAGTCCAACTACATACTATCATACCTCGCATTAACGTACGCAATGGGACCGGAGCATGTATGTAATGCAAATGTACTTAAAGTGAGCACTACTTTTTCCTCATTATCAAAGCATTACCATGCACTGTACTGCAATAGTCATATACACGTGCATAACTGATTGTACATAACACATTTGGTAACAGGCTCTATAGTCTCTCCTCCCCGCTTGCGGCACAGCTTCGGTACCTGCAGGGAGACAGTATTTGCTGTTCAGGACTGCAGCCAGGCGGCATGCGTCGAGCTGCTGTCCGGTTTTGCTTTGATCAGATGTACTTACTCGCGTCGCGAGTGTACTTAAAGTTCCTTAACCCGGGGTATGCCTGTATCACTTACTTATATAGAGCAGCCCGTGCTCACCCCTGCAATGCTTCCTTAAGGTCTCTCATTTTATACATCTAAACATTCACATGAACCCTCCCCCCCCCCCCCCCCCCCACAATAAATCTTGCTTGTTACAAGCTGGCACATAACAAATCCAGTGTGGCTTAATCTAACATACCCCCAGATCAAATACTTAAGGATTGGGTTGACTGAATAAACATGGGATTTTATCGCACTGTGTGCGTATATGGATATCTGTACTGTGTTGGAATTGATTGTGTCTTTAATGGAAGTCCTTAATAACCTATACCTGGTTACGTAATATATCTAGAGTAAAGCCGCTGTGTCCCTCTCCTGTTTGTTGTATACCTGCTCTGTTTGCCCTCCTGTAACCAAGCCCCCTCTTAGGGTGTCCATTGCCGCCTTCCTGGAGTGGTTCCTCTCAACACGAACGGAAAAAAGCAAATACCTTCGAACCTTACGCTCCCCTTAACGCCATGCCGGTAACGCAGCTCCGGGCCCTAGCAAATAAATATATATATTTCAATTTCAGCTGTATTGTTGTTTCAATAAAAAGGCCATCCCACATGGTCGACCATAAACCGACCTGCGTCTTGGTCTTCCCTAGGAAGATCCAATCAGTCCTAAAATATAACATTTTCCGCCTGTTAGAAAAAAGAGTCCTTTCGTGATAATGCTGATCATCTAATGATGTTTATCTGTTGGTAATGAGGCCATCGTCATTACTTTATTAACCCAGCGGTGCTCAACTCCTATCAGGACCCCCCCCCCCCCCCCCCCCCCACCAGGTCTGATTTTTTTTAAGGAATCCAGTTTGCTGCACAGGTGGCTCAGTCGGTCCCAGTTTCTGCACAGGTGGCTCAGTCGGTCCCATTTCTCACAGTTGCTCAGTCGGTCCCAGTTTCTTGCACAGGTGGCGTCAGTCGTGTGTCCCAGTTTCTTCCTGCACATGTTCTCATTCGGGTTTCCAGTTTCTGCACAGGTTGTGCTCAGTCGGATCCCGTTTCTGCACGTGGCTCAGGTCTGATGTTCCCAGTTTCTGCACAGGTGCTCAGTCGGTCCTCAGTTTCTGCACTGGTGGCTCAGTCGTCCCAGTTTCTTCTGCACAGGTGGCTCAGTGCGTCCCAGTTTCGCACAGTGTGGCGCAGTCGGTCCCAGTTTCGATCCAGGTGGCTTCAGTCTTGTAGGCTGACCATATTTCCTGAGACAAAAATGGTACATTGTGGATGGCAAAAACGGGGCGCCCCGCTCCCCCCACCCACACATATACTGGGGGGTTGGTCATAGACGAGATAGAGGAGCGCCTCCCCGCGATAAGATATACTTGGGGGGGGGGGGGGGCGTGCCGCCCCGCGGCTCCTATCTGATGGCGGCGGCGGCATCATTCCACAGGTCTGTTTCCGTCAGACTCGCTCTCAGCAGAAACCCCGGAAGCCGGATAAGTTGCTGGGTCACAGAAGACGGTTACTTGTCCTGCGTAAGGGAGGTCGCACGCGTTACCGCGGGGTCGGGAGGGGGCGCTCGTGTGCTAAAGTTGTTCGCTTTAAAGTTTCGGAGCTCTCGGGAGGTTGGAGGGTGGCCTAAAAAACGGGACAAAATATAAGTGTTATTAGAAATACGGGTCCTTCTGGGAATAGGGGTAAGAAACGGTACTGTCCCTTTACAACCGGACGAATGGTCAACCTACTCAGCCTTCTACTGAGCCTCTGAGCCACCTGTGCTGTCTTGGATAGCCTTAGCAACCTGACGCTGTTGGCGGGTCTTGTGGACTGGAGTTTGAGCCCCCCTTTACTACCAATCGGCTTCATATTAATGTAGGGTACAATAGGACCTAAGATGAGTGTGTATTCTCTTGTAGGGTGTGCAGACCTGCACGTAAGGTAGCTCTATTCGAGCCGGATTTTTGTAAGCTCCTTTTCCTATGGAGCCCTAGAGAGCAATGACAGTCCCCCTATCCGCAATCTACACCCCCTACTCTTCCCTTGTTTCGGAGGAAGCATCTTCTGCGGCACCATAATAAAATACGGGGAAGCACAACTAAACGGAGTAAGACACTTACTCCCCGAGTACTGGACCAATCAATTATTCAATAGGTGCAGCCGCCGACGCCCAAACTTCTTGAAACAGAGCTCAATTGATATGTTAAAAGTCAATGACGAAGCCTTACTTTAATTGGCTAGATGTTCTTTGGAGCCCGAAGCCTGCAGTTGGATATGTGTCAACACTGGGAGTTTGTGTGTCGGTATGTTCCTAACTTTGCTCCACTCGCAGGCCTTATCCTGAGCTTCTCAATGGTTTAAAGGGGCAAAAGTGGCGTCACATCTCTATTTAACCATGAAACATGCCACTCTGCCATTAGTTCACTCAGGAAAACTCATATGCCTTTAAACCCCTCCTGCTGCCAGTGGCTACCATGACATGTAGAATCCAAGGATGTATCTAAGCAATGCTAAATCCACCCTGTTACTGGGTGGTGATGGTGCCGTGATAACCTGGATGTGTTCATGTTTATCATACCTCTGACCTCTGCACTTCTTGCAACATCTTCAACAGGCTCGGATTATTATTAAAGCTCACCAACCCATCCATGCAACATTCTGGTATATCAAATGATTTCCAGTGTGAAGGGGTTAAAGGTGCCGTTCCCACTAAGAATCCGCCGGCTCATCCCGCTCAATCTCATATTCATACACGTATAATAAAGGTATATATTATATTAACGTGTGTGTGTGTGTACACACACACACACACACGAACGACCACACGTATGCGTTCTGTTAACTGGAAAATCTACATTAAGGTTATTTTCTATTTTGGAGAAATGTTTGATGTAACAATTTTTCTTTTGCAGGTTCGGAATTTAATACAACAACAGACGCACACCCGCTTGCGTTATCAATAACTAAATTTTAGCTCTGGTTATTGACCTATCCTAGCAAAACCACATTTTTACTCTCTATTCGGTAACACGAGCATCATGCTTTTTGCAGTACGGCTTTTCAACATATCTTTCAATTATTTAAAACATAAAAATAAAAAAAACCCCACTTATAAAGGTTTGCCCACCCAAACGCTTAATTATTATTGTCAACTCCAAATGAGTGTTACTAAAGGGGCAGTAACGATGTAGAAATAATTGCTTTCCAGCATAATACTGTAACGATTGTCAGCTTTAAATTATTGACACAGTCTCACAAACAGGCTTAGGCATAAGCCTATCTGTGTTTTGCAAAAGCGTCCGACACTGTCCCCCTGCAGCCAAGGGGGGGGGGGGGGCTTCTACTTGCACTACCTGCTATTAGAAGTCAGGGCTTCTACTGCACTACCTGCATATTAGGAGAGACAGAGCTCACCCCAGGCTCCCAGAGGTGGAGGCGCTGCACGCACAGAGAAAGAGCTCACCCCAGGCTCCCAGAGGCGGAGGCGCTGCACGCACAGAGAAAGAGCTCACCCCAGGCTCCCAGAGGCGGAGGCGCTGCACGCACAGAGACAGAGCTCACCCCAGGCTCCCAGAGGTGGAGGCGCTGCACGCATAGAGACAGAGCTCACCCCA
>WSYH01009220.1:0-10270 GCA_036426205.1 Ascaphus truei | reverse complement strand
ATGAGGTAACCATTATCTATATATATATATATATATTATATTACATATATATATATATATATATATATATATACTATATATATATATAATATAGTATAATGTGATACCATCATTGTCCTCTAGGGGCTGGAACAGTGCAGTACGTGTGCTTTCCACTCCACAGAGAGTTAATTCCTCAAAGAGAAGCTAGCTAACTAATGGAGTTAATCAGCCTGGTCTGAGTGAACAAGGAAGTGGTTTAAAAGACAGACTGAAAGTTGCTATGCAGAGTGACTGTTTTCCCAATAGAAGGGGGAGATAGAAAGTGCTCCCCAGCTGCGGAAGCTGGGACAGAGGACCTACAGAGGAGTTTCTCTGGGCTCAACGTGGGGCTGAGTACCCTAGGAACAAAGGAGGAGTTCCTTTATTGTTGTATGCAGAGACTGGTTTACACTTGGGAACCAGCTTAGCTGGCCATCCAGGGTGAGTATAGTGGGTCCCGTTTGGTAGCGGGCAGGGTGGGTTAACCCCTTAATTACAGCGGTTATAACTGCTATGGTGATTAAGGGGTTAGGAGCCTTAGAATGTATTTATTACTGTATGTAGGCCATGTTTATTTTTTTTTAAATACAGGAATGTTACCGCAGGCTATCGGGGACCCAGGGACCACCAGGACCCACAGGGACCACCTGAGGCCCACGGAGACCTGCGGGGATCATCCGTGGGCCCCAGACACTCGTGGGGATGACCCTGGGACCCCCAGACACTACGCGGGAACCACCTGGAGGCCATGGAGCCCAACAAGGACCCAAGGGCCCTCAGACACCATGGGTACCCCTGGGGGCACTGTGGGGCCTGTGGACACCCGTTGGACCACCCAGGGACTCGGCCTGCCTATGGTATTAATCCTGTGGTGAAAAAAATAAAATATGGTTTTATGTGGGGATAAACGGGTGGGTTGTGTTTATGAAATGTAGGCCATTTTTTGTTTTTTTAAATACAGGAATGGTATTGCAGGCCAGCGGGGACCCACTGGACCTACGGGACCACCTGGAGACCCATGGACACCTGCGGGGAGGAACCGGGGCCCTCGGGGACCAAATGAGGGCCATCAGAAACCCATGGGAACCACCCAAGGGGCCCCAACACCTGTAGGGATGACCCGGGGACCCCATTCACCACGGATCACCTGGAGGCCCACAGAGCTTTGCGGGGAACACCCAAGGCCCCCCAGACACCCGTGGGTACCCTCCGGGGTGCACTGTAGGCCCTGCGGACACCCATCGGGACCCACCCGAGGCCCCCTGCTAAACCTGTGGCTTATCCTGTGTGTAAAAAAATAAAATATGGTTTATTTGGGGGTGGGTTGTGTTTTGGTGGTTATTTACTAGTTTAATTTAAATTTTATTACTAGTGTATTGTAGCAGGGGGTCTCCAGAGCAGAACCTTGTTGATTTGATGTCCAGCTTCTCGAGATGTAAATGTCTTGCGTCACGTGAGCGGACATTTCAATGCATAGGAGATACTGGCACCCCATAACGGAGCCTGTATCTCTGGAAGTAGGGGTCAATGGACCTGAAATCAATTTGGTTGCGGTTCAGCTCCGAAGATGCCCTGCTACATACTGTAGTGTTTAAAATTAAATAAAACCCCTGTGATCACCTCGGGAGGCGCGCAGTTAGACTGTGCTGATTCAGCCTATCTCTTACTGCGCGTCTCTTACAGACAGGCAGACCCCAGTTGAACTCACACAGCAGGGACCCCTGCTGTATTAATCCGATGGGCCTTATAGTCTGCCCCGGCAAAACTAGTTGAGGATCACGGACAAATCTCGAAATCCATTTGAGATTTGTTCGAATAACGGATGCTCCTCTGTATGTGGTCCCTATTGGTATATATAGGGATTATTACATTGTACATATTTATGTGTAAGAGACAGCTGTGTGTGCATTCATATAGCGCAGTTTGTCTAGACATGGCCTTTAGGACTCCGGGAAGAGTTCTCTTGTTTCAGAGTAGTGACTCATGAAGCTGCGGTCTCAGTATAGGCCACCGCTAAGTGTCCAGAACAGTTGCATAAATTTGTATTCATGCAACCATCTCTCTTTCGGTGTTCTAAGATTACCTTTGAGTATGGCCACCTTCAGATCGTTCATCTAATGACCAGAGTCAGAGAAATGTTCGCCGACAGGACTGTCTCTTGTTCCGCGTGTCATGCTGTGGCGATGCAGATTCATCTCTCTTGTTTAGCCCCTGTCCCGTCTCACCTATGTAGTAGCAGCCCCCTATGCATTTATGCACGAGGTACACGATATTGCTGGAGGAACAGGTGAACCTTCCTCTGATTTTGTACTCCAGATTCTTGTGTGGTATTTGTATTGTGCCGCTGTGTAGAGCATTGCGCAGGTTTTGCCTCTTGCGTCCTGGCATGGTCTCGTCCCACATTCAGTTGTACTGTTAATGCTTTACTCCTCACCATCATTTTCTTGAGATATGAGGTTCTCTGTATAATAAAAAGGGTGTTTCAGAGAAGACCTGTTGCAGTCTTGTATCTCCTGGAGAATGGTTGTAGTTCCCTGCGATCTTGCGTAGGCTTCTAGGTGTGGGTTATATGTCGCTTGTCTTTTTCTGTCTGTATTCAAGGAGATCGCTTCTTGGTATTCTGGTGGCTTTGTGGCTTGCTGGTCTACATTTCTGTGGTTGTAGCCACGGTTATGAAATCTGATCTCAAGGCTGTAATCCGCTAGTCTGTCTGCTGTGTCAGAGAATGTGTGTATGTGTGTATGTGTGTATGTGTGTATGTGTGTATGTGTATATATATTGTGATGTAATCACTGTCTCTAGGTGCTGGAATAGGGCAGCTAGGGGACTTTCCAGCGTACAGAGAGTTAATTATCCCTGAGGAAGCTACCAACAGGTACATCTAATCAGGCTGGACTCCTGAGTGAACAGAAGTGTTTTAAAAGACAGACTGAGAGCTGCCATTGAGAGAGACTGATTTTTCCCCAAGAAAATAGGGGAGATAGAAAGTGCTCCCCAGCTAAAGAAGAGGCTGGCACAGTTCCTTAGACCCGCTGGATGGTGGTCGCAGAGTCTACTGGCACTGCCTGGTGTTGAATCCCAGAAGGAAGAATGAAGGATGCAAGACCGCGCTGAAGCAGGGGACGTTCGGTCCATAACCTTGGAACTACAGAGGAGGGATTCTTTGTACTCTCCCAGGGTCCAGAGGGAATTACCTGGAGCCCCAACAGAAACAGATAAGAGAAACTATGCACTAAGCGTTCTTAAAAACAATCCCCGGGCCATTTAAATCGCCGTTTTTGTGCGCGTTGCTATCACGGTATTCAGAAAGCCTCGATTACCTGTGATAGCAAAATTCCTAAACAGGTGAGTAGCCGGCGGCGTGAAGCTCGCCTCTCTGATAAGGCCTTACCCGGCGATTCCTTTCTGCTGCAGAGAGAGCTGCTCAG
The DNA here is from genome assembly GCA_036426205.1 of Ascaphus truei. Classification (NCBI taxonomy): domain Eukaryota; kingdom Metazoa; phylum Chordata; class Amphibia; order Anura; family Ascaphidae; genus Ascaphus; species Ascaphus truei. The sequence goes on along the minus strand of WSYH01009220.1, from coordinate 6,821 downwards.
AGAGAGCCATCTCTCCCTGCGCAAATCTCGCCCGAAATTTATGTTTTTTAATATACATTTTATTACTAGTGTAGATGAGCAGGGGGTCTCCGGAGTAGAAACGTGTTGATTTCAGGTCCGGGGACCCCCTGCTTCCTGAGATTCAGGCCCCGTCATGAGGTGCCAGTATCTCCTATGCATTTTATTCCCACGGTCACGTGACACAGGACATTTAAATGCATAGGAGATACCGGCACCCCATAGCGGGGTCTGTATCTCGGGAAGCAGGGGGTCCCTGGACCTCAAATCAACAAGGTTCTGCTGTGGATACCCCCTGCTACAATACACTAGTAATGAAACCCAACTAAAAAAAATAAACAAATTTGTTACCGTAGCGGCTATCTGCTATTGTAATGAATCTGGTTTAATGTAATTTTTATTAATAGTGTGCATGAGCAGGTGGTCCCCTGAGCTGAAGCGCTTTGATTTCAGCCTCAGACACCCCCTGCTTCACAGGTTTCAGGCCCTGGTATGGGGCATCGGGTGCCGGTTTCACCGCCATTTTTAAATCATCCGCATCACTTGACCGGGGTATTTAAATAATAAAGGAGATACCAGCACCCCATATCTGGGCCTCTAACTCGGGAAGCAGGGGGTCCCCGAGGCTGAAATCAATGCGGTTCATCTAAGGAGACCCCCTGCTCCCGCACACTGATAATAAAAATGACATTAAAACAGATTCATTACCTTAGCGGATAGCCGCTAAGGCAATGAAGGGATTAAGGAACAGCAGCTTTATTGGGGGCAGAGGGGGTGAGTGAAGCGGGTACTTGGCCATTCATTCACCCCCTCTGCCCCCAATAAACATTACAATATGTACTAACCACCAATACACCACCCACCCCCTGTGCCCCCACATAAAACCATAATTAATTTTTTGATACACAGGATTGATACCATAGGCCGGCAGGGGTCTTAGCCACGTGGCTAAGACTGAGGTGTCACTTTCCCACGGACATTACCACTGCTGTTTGAGAGACACTGCAGGCTGTGTGAGGCTAAGAAGAAGTTTCGATCCTTTTCCCCCGGTGGTGCACTGATCAGAAGCAGGGAACTGAAGGTGCTGGTTCCCGGAGGGACTTCCTGTGCGGGGCACCCGACCGGAGGGACGCCACTTCCGGTTGTTTGAACCATGTGGAGAACAAACAGGAGAAGGATACCATTGCTGATATCGGACGGCAGTACTGGCTTATGAGAGCCTATCTCATACCTGCTTTTAAACCGTGTACCTTTGTGAGTGGGCATTTGACTGTTTTTATTGTTCTATAAACTAAATTGTTATACTTTAATGCACTAGGTGTGCGCCTGTTTCTTTTCTTTTTTCATATATATATATGTGTATCTCGAAAGCTCGCACAAATAAAAGCATTTCGTTAGCCACAGAACGGTATCATCTATTTATTTTTTGATTATTGATGCTCGGCTAACACGGTACTGATACCTCTACATATATATATATATGTATATATATGTGTGTGTGTCTTTTGATGATATATATATTTATTTATGTATATATTTAACTCGTCTATTTAATATATTTCACAAGCTCAGGCAGCCACAGGCACTGCCCACTATGAAGCTGTTTATGTTGCAAAATGGTTACAAGGTTGTCCAAGAGATTACTAAGCGTTCTAACACCTTGGCTATTTCCAGAGTCCGGCATTTCTTCCCAGCGTCTCTCACTCCCGTCTCTCTCTGCTGGCACAGAGCTGGGCTTTGAGCTCACTTTTACTCTTCCCCCGGGAGGATGACTTCATAGTTTTGGCAATTATGAGCAAGCTCACTAAGTTGGGGCTCTGAAGCTTGATTGTGTGTGAAGATGTGTGTGCCAGTGGCTGTAATATCCTCGTCTCTACTGCTTTATCCTTCTTGTTTTTTGGTGACACCCGGATCGAACTGTCCCTGCCTGACATCATCAATGTGCGGTTCCATTTCGGAACAAATTAGAAGTGCGATGAATTATAGCAGGGTCTTTCCCCCGGTTCCCCGCTCGCCTCGCTTACCTCCGCTACAGCGGTGGACCTTACTGGCAGCCAGGGAGGTTGTGGTGGCGGTTAGAGAGGCGAGCCGGTCGCTGGGAGCTTCGCAATGCACCCGGCTACCGGGGGCTGCCATATTGAGTTGCGCACGCATGCGCAGAGCAGCAGTAGCGGCAGCCATTAGGGGAATAGCCTCCGCATGGGGAACTACAACCCCCAGCAGCCCCAGTGGTTGCATTCACATGCCGCGCAACAGCCAATAGGGCTGCAGCTTCCTCTGCAGGGGGAGATAGATACATTTTTGCACACTGCAGCCACGCCAGTCGGAGCTGGGATAAGGTCAGGGTAGGTTGTATGTGCAGGTGTTTGTGGACCCTGCACTAGGCCAGAGACCCCCTGTTAGGCCCCAGCTAGGCCCCGACTCCCCTCAGCTTGTGGTTGCTGCAGGGACTGGCCCATGAGATAGGGACACTGCCCCTGTAGCATAAGTGTGAGGGACACAGCCAGAACGCGGCTACATCCTGGCATCCGGTGGTCTGGGACCAGATCACCACCTACAGTTAAGAGGCATTCTGTATGGTATCACCGTCCACGTGGGACACCACCCAACGTAGAGGTGGAGGCTTCGCGAATAACTTCACTGGATCCGTGGATCACATCTTACGGCATCGGCGCACCAGTGAGTGCTGGGAGAACCCAACAGGTACCTCACCTCACCACGTGCACCAACTGTATCCACTTCTGTTCTAGTGGGGCAGCGCTGTCTCACACTTGGGTGGGTTGACTCTGTGGACACCAGGATGGTTGGGTGCCCAGGGGCCCCGCAGTGCTTTGGGGTAAACCCCACTGGGGTGTGAACATGGAGGTGGCACGGTGAAGGGAGGGGGGGTACGGCCCTTCGAGACCTGAGAGCTTCTGCGTTATCGTTATTATTTACATATGTTCTGTAAATCTGTTATATCATACCTGGGTGTATTTCTTATTGTCCTGCACAGGGTTATCCCCCACTGTTAGGATCCCGCGCAGGTGGAGGCGCTGTCAACCAACGGATCAGGTACACCCCAGGCTCCCAGCAGCGGAGCTTCGGGCCTCCTGTGAGCCGCAGGTAAAGCACCACACATACAGTAGCCGCCATATCTCCCAGGGGGTGGGGGAAAGTGCACTACAGGAGTGAAAGCACCTATCCATAGAACACCTTTCCTATCATTGTATGCAAGGGCATGCAAGAATGTGTATATTTACACGTTTCACATAGTCTTTACATCCTCCTCCCACCTGCAAGATTTCACCCGGGGCGGCACCTCACCTTTGAAATTTACTAGCCAGCACTGTCAGGCACTCCTCTATTCTTCAAACGTTTAAATGGCTCTACAAGCCTGTCCCAGCCTCTAAAACAAAGACTGGTTCTAAAATGTTAGAATTCACTGTGGACAACTCCTGTTGTTGGTCAGCATACTCTATATCTCCCCCACAGCCACTATAAGGCGGAGTAAACTCATGAGTGGGTCAATCCGGCATAGGATCAAAGGGAGCTAATGACAGTGATCTGTCTCATGGGTTAAACTAAAGGATCAAAGTGACCTAATAGCTTTGATCCCACGTGAGTTAAAGGGCAGGCTCTGGTGCACTGTGTGTGTTTTGGGGGAAGTTTCACATGAAACAGGGGAACCCACTGTCTCCTGCATTGTTAGAACAACCTGCGAGGTTCTACGCATCAGTGAAATTCAATGACTGAACTTGACTCACAGAGCTTCAGTATTTTCATCCTTCAATATTAGGCGGTCGTTTATCAAAGTGTCACAGCTGATAAACGGGGCAAAGGAACGGCACCAGATTTATTCAAACAAAAAATTCCAATTTAAACCAACATCATTTTGTTGATTGATAAATCTGGTGCCGTTTTTGGATCAGTTTCCAGCCAACTGATGTTAATAAATAATCCCCTTAGTGTCCGGACAGACGGATATTTTGCCCCTACAGATGTATCCGCCATTGTTGCTCCCACCGGTGCTTTGCAGCGAGACACACACACAACCTGCCGGTGGGATCAGTCATTCTAAAGGGATTGGCCACTCAGAAAATGGGGCAGGGCTAATGCAAGTGCAATAATGCCTGCTACATCTGCATTTCACCTTCTGTCCATGAGCGTCATATACGGTATTTAACAATTGGTAAGAGTAATTGTTAGGAAAATGTTAAGTCACACACAGAATGGGTTTGTAATAGGGTGTATACACTAACGGGGAACACTAAGGGGGAACACTTTCACTCGTTAGTTATGAAAAATGTTTGTGGTTTTGGTTTGGAACCGTTTTTCGTGTTTTGGTTCTGGTTTTGCCAAAACAAAATAAAAATTTCAGACTCTGTTCTGGATCCGGTTCCAGACTCTGTTCCAGACTCAGCTCCAGAACCTGTTCCAGATTCGGTTCCAATGCCGGAACCACAGATGCCGGAACCACAGATGCCGGAACCACAGATGTTGGAACCAAAGAAGGGTAAGGTGACTGCCCAGGGAGAATGGGGATCGCTACCACTAGTGACGCCGATAGCCACCTGTGAATGCAAGGGGCCCCGATGCTGTTCCCCTGCAGAGGTGACCCTACCCCCATCCTCTTCCACTGATGACAATAGTGGAACGGTCCGTGGTGATGCACCAGCCGGCGGACCACTCCAATGAAGCTGAGGACAAAGAGTCAACTACCTCATCTACTACGGACCCTGCTGTGGGCCCGTGGGCCCTACCACAGCCAGTCTGGCCTACAACAATGGTACCATCAGTTCTAGGCTTGGGACCAGTACCTAACGACAACAAGGGTAAGTTGACTGCCCCAGGGGTGTTGGGTGTGAGTCCCCAGGTGACCGCGGAGCACGGTAGCTCTTTAAGCATGGCCACCAGGGCGATTGGCTTGCCTCGGCATCGCGTCCTGGCGGAGGTGTCCCCCCTAGAAGATTGCTACCCAGTGGTATGTGTGGATCAGTGTCCACAGACTACCCGCCAAGTGGAGAGAAACTTCAGCCCCATCGCGGTGGCCAATGCAGCGGAGGTGGTACCTGATAGTGTTCCGGATGACCTGACCACAGTCAGCAGCCAGTGGAGCGATGAGGCACCAACCCTTTACTCCCAGCAGGATGCGATGGAGGTTTCCAGTGAAGAAGCCCTGCTCGGCGCTTACTTCTATGTGAAGGTTCCCCAAGCACGTCTGTGTCAAGACCTGGATATGCATCCAAATTTCAAGATGGTCCTAGAAGACGGCACTTCTGAAGCAACTGCTGGAGCGAGCCAGGACTGTGTTGAGACTGATCTTGTAATTATTGCCTCCTCCAGGCGTAATCTGAAGTGTTCTATTTGCCATGTGGTGGACCGAGGAAAAGGCCAAGACCTCCTTGCCTACCGCATCCCTGATGCGGATGGCTGGATAAAGGTCTGGCACAAAGACCACTTGCTGGTCCTTCCACCAGGGGGAGTGAGTAGCTTAGTATCAGAGGCTGTAGTACCCGACCATGAGTTTGAAGAGTCTACTGTGACTCCAGTTACGCTAAAGGAGACTACCGAGGCAGAGATTCACAGGCGTCAGAGTGAGGCGCCCTCACACAATAAGTTAGGAGCACCCCACAATGGGTCTCAGCAAACAGCTAACACTCAGCTGGCCTCGGGTATCACTGTGGTTAATATGTCATATACCATTAATGATAAAGTACTTATGATAAGTTGTACATATTATACATTTTTATTGTGTAACTTTATGTATTGTGACGTTGTCCTCCAAGCGGGGGGTTGGTATTTCCACCAGGGGGAGGATGTAGTGGTGTCCTCTCAGGCTCCCCGGACCTCCAGTCCCCCCTCCCTTACCTCCGCCAGGGTGGGGGCTGTTGCGGGTGACGACGGGCTGGCCGGCAGCCCCCTTTGCGGGTGGTGACGGGCTGGCCGGCGGCCCCCTTTGCAGGGCGCCACCATGTTTGGTGTGTTCGTGCATGCGCAGAGCGATCGCGGAATAGGCAAGGTGGCGCTCCATAGCTCAGGGCCTGCTCAGAGTCGTGCTTGTGCAGTTGAGTGCAGCGGCGACCATTATAGACTCGCGTATGCGCAGTAGAGACTGCGCACGCGGCCCCAATATCAAAGAGCTCCGCCAGGGACTACAAGACCCAGCAGTCCCCGGGGCTGGAGCCCAGGTGATGCCAGGGAGCCAATGGAAGAGTCAGAGAGAGATACATTTTTTGTGCCGGGGAAGGACACATCAGTAGGAGCTGGGACACAGAGGGTGCTGGGTGAGTGTATATGTGCAGGGAGGCAAGTAGCCTCTGCACTAGGCCAGAGACCCCCTAGGCCCCAGCTTGGCCCTACTCACATGTCAGTTTGTGGTTGCTACAGGGACAGGCCTTTAGGTAGGGACCCTGCCCATTTAGTTGTTAGTAGTTCAGGGACACAGCTGCCATGCTGCGCATTCCTGATAAGTGTGGTCTGGGACCAGACCCTTTCAAGGTACAGTGACAGTTCAGTATTGGATACTGTGGTGCTCCAAAAATCAAAATGTGACTATGATCACTTGTATTGATAAGTCCAATAAACGTCAGGATGCTTGTATAATGTCCATGTCTCATAAGATAATAGATATGGGATTCTGTGCCTAGTGGCATCCACTTGACCACAAATAATGGCACACTTATATAACCCAAATACTAATGAATATAAGCAGCAGTTGTAGTGTGTAACAGGAATAATTACATGGCACTATGGACCATTACCTGTATCCTTTGCAGGAGCACTTCCACTGCCAAGACATCCACGGTGTGCTGTCTGTGAGT
>WSYH01009219.1:0-26615 GCA_036426205.1 Ascaphus truei | reverse complement strand
CCACCTCCCCCTTCCCACCTCCTCCCACCTCCCCACCTCCCTCCCACCTCCCCAACTCCCTCCCAGTTTTTTTTTCAGCACGAGCAGGGAAAATTTCAGCGCGAGCAGGGAAATTTAAAAAAACAAACACGTGTGCTGCTTGGGCCAATATTTACTCGCCCGGAGGTTAAATCCACTCTCCCCGGGCATGTAAATGTATATGATTGTCGAACACTGGTTATCGTGATAGACACGATCAGATAGATCCGGACCAAAATACAGTCAGTAAGGTTTAATAGGAGATTAGAATGAGGACAATGAGTTCAGATGAACGGAGTATAAGTAAAACCTTCATTGAGCCCATTTGGGCTCCTGGTTTTAAGCTTATAAATCCATTGTGCTTCAATACGCAACAGCATTTGGTCAGTATTACCCCCTCTCGCAGGGCATTTGAGTTGGTATATACCCATAAACTTAATGCATTTAATATCTCCGTCATGAAACGGTGTAACATGTCTTGTAACTGGGGTTTCAGTAGAGTGCTTGACAGAGTTAACATGTTCAAGTATACGTCTACGAAGTTGCCTTGTAGTCCTACCTACATATCTCTTCCCACAGTTGCAAGTGATGAGATAAATTGCGTTAGTAGTCATGCAATTAATAAAACTGTCCACGGAGTACTGTTGTGTCCCGTCATGATTAGCGAATGTCTTAGCTACAATGACATGTTTACATGCCTTGCAGCCCTGACAACGGTACATCCCTTTAATGGGGCTCAACCAAGTCTCTGTCCTTGTCCATTGGTAATGACTGAGGACAAGTGTATCCCGCAAGTTCTTGGACCGCCTGCTAGTGATGGTTGGTCTAGGACCTATAACCTTAGCTAAATCCACATCCGACAAAAGGAGATGCCAATGTCGGGCAAATATTCTTTTTATTGCCCACCATCTTTATTATAGGTGCCAATACATCTTATAGTGTTGTCCTTAGTTCTAGGTGTATTAGAGGACAGAAGAGAATCCCTATCACTATGCAGTGCCCTATGATAGGCTTTATTGAGTGTTTTGATATTATACCCACGACAGAGGAATCTAGAACGTAGTTCCTTAGATTGTATAATGAACTCCTGTGTTGTGGAGCAATTCTTCCTTAATCGGAGGTACTGCCCAATGGAAATTCCTGCAATGAAGATAGTAGGATGCTGGCTTTGTGCCAGCAACAAGCTATTCGTAGCTGTACTTTTCCTGAAGACTTTCGTTTGAATGTTCCGGTCAGTATCGGCATATATATTCAAATCAAGAAAGGTGATGGATGTGGTACTCAGTACAGTAGTTAGCCTCAAATTCAACGTGTTAGTATTGAGATGCTCCACAAATTCAAACAGGAGATTTTTGGGGACCCTCCCACAATAGGTGGATATCATCTATGTACCTGAGCCACAGTGAAATGTGATCAGTATATATAGATAGTTCCTCATTGAAGACGTGGACGAATTCCCACCAACAACATTAGGTGGGACAAAATATAAACCCAAGCTAGTAGCCTAAAGTGCCAAAAGACGCAAAGCAAAAAAAAGTTTATTGGCATATAATAGGGAATACACACGTGGAGGTATAGGGTAAATGTGTGCAAATATTAAAATTAGGTGGTGCTAACCCGATATTCGAGGGTATAAGGCTCCTCTAAAGCCCACTAGGGGCACCTGACATACAGGGGAGAAGGAATCCCTTAATGTGTGTGATATGATGCATAGGAATATGTCCAGAAAGCATATACATAAGGTGCCTCAGATGGAGCTCCTACTGATAAGATAGAAAATGCGCTGATTACCTTAAATCACACTTGTCAGTGCGTAGATGGCTACACCCAGTCATCAAAGGGTTAATACAGTGTAGCAAGGCATATATATATTGCAACATTACCCAGAACATACACACATGCTATTAATGGGTCTGCTTGCATTAGGCAGTTGGCAACAAAATGTGCAGTCATAGATAGTATGTTACACATCCATCTAGGGAAAACACAGTGTAAAGGCTGGTCTGCTGGTATATACATATAGCAACAAACCCTGCGAACAGCCTGATCCCTATGTTTGATCTTACTGCTCCAGCCCGTCAGACATTGCAACGGGGTACAAGTCAGAGAGTTATATCAATATAGCATAAGATGTGTACATGAGGCATTCATAAAGCCTATCATTATATAAATTCAGGGGGAATGAAGGTGTAAAGAAGGTATTTATAAATCAGCGCTTTATACAACCAGTTCAGACGGGTGTGTGTCCATGTATTCGGTACACCGGAGCTCCTGAAACAGCGGGTCGCCACCACCGACGTCAAAAGAGTGACGTCATCTAAAACCGACGGTCCGTTTCGCGTAAGGGATTACGCTTCGTCAGGATAGGAGTGATAGTGTATGCTATCCCCCTCCTTCCTTAAATACCCTAACTCCTAATGAGAGGGAGTGGTAAGAGAATCCCTATTGGCTTGCACAGGATGAGCTCTGGATTAGCAGAGGCTCTGATTCAAAATCCTTAAAGTGGAAGTTACAGTATTTCATCTCACCTGGTCTCAGAAATTCAAAGCGCTAAGTACATATTATTTCTTTGTGCCTGAAATCCTTTCAAGGTTACAATCAACAGAATAGATATCCTTTGGAGATATGCTAGCAGACGGTTACAGTGGCGCACTGCTTGCTAGTAAAGAGTTTTGCTCACACTACTGTACTAGAGCTGCGGTCTAGAAAATAAGTGGTTGTGGGTTCTAGTCCTTTTGGGTCTGACACTAGTACACCATTCCAGTCACTAGTGCCTTGACCTTATCCACTTTATATAGTTGGTATGGAGATCATTTTAAGAAGTGTGGGATGGGATAAACATTAGCATATCACCCACGGTACCTCAGGTGTGCTTTTTTCAGCACAGGCCTCTCTCCCTAAGTTATTTGGAGAGAGGTTTGAGGGAATATATACAAAACACATATATGGCAACCCTACTAAAATGAAAGTCTTTCTCTCTTTCCCAAATGTGAACTTTCAGTGAGAAGGCAGATTTACCTTTTTGGGCTCGATCTACGACAATCCGTGTGGGAGTAAAATCCACATCCAAAATTCCCCCACCTCTACTTTTGACTGCTCGGTGACTGTCAATCATCGCAGGTGCATGGTCTTAAATGCAGATCACCTAGTCCTATATATCCATAGCATGGTCACAGGAGCACTATGAAAAAGAGGACGATAGGGCCAAGAAATATATCCTGCACCGGAGCAAACCCTTTTACCCAGCAACCATAGTAGTATTGGATATATATAATTTATTAAGAAGGGGATTTTAGTTTTGTTTCCGAATGCCATTTGCAAGCAACACCGTTACGATTACATTGTTTGGACTGTTGTGTTAGAAGTTTTTTTGCTCCATATTCTGGTGTGCTGCGTATTCATGTAGTTTGGGCTCTATATAAGGCACCCATTTCCTACACCCCCTTTCCTCTATTTATTCATTAAACTGACCTGAGGTCAATGTGCTTCTGTGTTATTGTGCTCTGAGTCATCTGAGCCTTCGGTCACACCCCACACCCTCAGAATTAAGCAAGATGTCGTTCGGGAGGAGCTTTTCAATGTCAAAAACAGAACACAAATAACCAGAGAAAGGGAACACAGAGATGCAGGTATTACATAATACCCATCCTGTAGAGACAGCCTGGTCAGAAAAGCAGGATTAACAAGGGTACATACTGTATATCCACTGATAGAGAAAGTACAGAGTTAGAAACAGCCAAGGTACAGAGAACACACAGATATTATCCAAGAACAGAACTGCATGAGATAGAGGGAGCGCTCACCCACATCTGCATGGTAAGATATGTATATATCTTTTATTGAAATGTTATGTTAAGGGGCTGTACACTTCCCTGTAAATACAATATGGCTCAATATCTTCTGAAGCAATGTAATTTCTATGTATATATTGTTTAGCATCTAGGATACTTTGATAACTATCCTTCATGTCAGGAGATGCACGAGATGTGTTTAGAGACAGAGGAACATTTCATTGATGTCACCAAGCTACAAAAGCAGTAAAAGGAATATACTACATTTAGTACGGAACATTTTGCACAGAAATTCCGTTTAAAGCATCTGAAGTGTGTTATGTGACAGATTAAATGCAGTTTTTGAAGCAGGGGGTTTGCATTTAGATCTATAACCTATTTTTACAGCACTATTAGTTAATGCAGGGACACCCATTCCGTCATCTTTAGGGCTAAAAATCTTAGGAAATGGACACAGATTCAGAGCTTTGACAGCTCAGGGGATGGGTGCCCGACAGAAAGACTAATGTCTGGGAATAGATGTGTAATGAAATGAAGCTTATTATCTTATGACCCGAATTGACACGATCCTAACATTCAGTGTTTATACCTCCTCATTTAGACATGGACTTCTCCAATGTCTCATTAACCCTGCAGAATGTCACATTTCTCCCCACTCACCTGGATAATGTCACTCAGACGAAGGTTCCAGGACCACCACGGCAGACCAATGTCTGTGGAGACATCTCTAGCACTATCAAAACTGTCCAAACCTTCTCCATTGTGATCTTCAGTGTGGCCTTCCTTCTGGGAGTGGTTGGAAATGGGTTGGTCATTTGGATTACAGGCTTCAGGATGAAGAAGACAGTAAACACTACCTGGTTCTTGAACTTGGCTCTGGCTGACTTCATCTTCACCCTTTTCCTGCCTATGACCATTGTCTACACTGCTCTTGGTCTTCACTGGCCCTTTGGCAACTTCATGTGCAAGTTCATAAGTTCTCTTTCGATGCTCAACATGTTTGCCAGTGTTTTCTTTCTTACTGTCATCAGTGTTGACCGCTGTGTATCTGTGGTATTTCCTGTCTGGGCTCAGAACCACCGGAACACCAGGCTTGCTACCATTGTGGCTGTGATTACCTGGACTCTGGCTCTGATCCTGTGCTCTCCTTCTCTTGCCTTCCGGGACACCTTTTTTAACAACCGAACCAAACTGACCACATGCTTTAATAACTATGCCTTCTCCCTGGACAGTAAAGATCCATACATACAGAATGTAAGGCAGATGAGACATAAGGCTATGGTAATTACCAGGTTTTTAGTGGGCTTCCTTATCCCCTTTCTGATTATCGTGGTGTGCTACGGAATCTTAATCACAATGCTGAAGAAGAACCGTTTGGTGGCATGCTCCAAGAAGCCCCTAAGAGTAATCATTGCTGTGGTGGTTACCTTTTTCCTCTGCTGGTTCCCTTACCATGTGTTCTCACTCCTTGAACTGACTTACCATGCAAGAAACAACTGTTCATCATTCAGGGCAGTCTTGATTGGAACATCTCTGGCCACCAGTCTGGCCTTCATCAACAGTTGTGTTAACCCCATCCTTTATGTATTTATAGGGCGGAATGCACAGCACCGCATTAGGAAATCTGTCCTGCAGGTTATTGAAAGTGCTCTTAAGGACGAGCCAACCCGAGCATCCCGCTCCAGTAGGACTCAATCCAAGTCCACATTAGAGACAACAACCCGGTTCCTCTGATGTGTCGAATTCTAAGTATGGGTTCTCCTAGACTAGTGGGAAGAGCAGCAGATCATCAGATATACGTCCCTGCTTCCACCTCCAGAGCTGCCCTGAGGAGTTTGTATCTGTAGGCTTGCTCCCTGCTTTGTACCTATATAGCTGTATGCATTCATTGGTCCCTGCATCTAACTAGGCCTAGATATGACTGTATTATCTACTGTACCTCTAAAGGAGCAATGCATGCAGTTCCTTTTTTTCTCTCCATTTTTTTAATACAGGATTGAAACAGGGGGTTTCAGGAGCTGAACCCCATTAATTTCAGCTCCGGGACCCCCTGCTTCCGGAGATACTTACCTTCGATGGGGGTGCCTGTATCTCTCTGCAGTTTTCCGCAATTTAAAGCTCCCGCGTCACATTGGCCAATCGGAAGCTGCACCAGGTGACGTCACGGCTTCCTATTGGCCTGCTGGGCCCGGGGTGCTTTGAAAAACTGCCATAATGTGAACCCCGGAGTGGCTACCGACACCCACTCTGGAGGTAAGTACCTCCGGAAACAGGGTTCCCCGGAGCTGAAATTAATGGGGTTCGGGGGGGGGGGGGAACAAAGCGCTTGGTTTTTATCCTTAGCTCATAAGCTATTTAGTCCTAGAGGTAAGGGTCCTCTACCCCGTCCTTCAGCATTTCAGCTTTCTTATACTTGTGCTGCAACCATAATGCAATAAATATTCTGAAGATGGTTTAATGGATGTTATTGACTTTGTGATATTATGTTGAATCCTACACATGCAACTTGTACCGCAATAACTGAGCTGCATTTGCATAAAGGTGCATAGAGATATGAGCACCTATTCAATGGGTGCTCATATAGTCATGCACCCATTTACTGCACCGACACACTTTATTCGAGCAAATACCCAGTATGTACCTGGCAGATACCTGGAATGCGCCGCTCCTCACCTCTGACAAGCCCCGTTGCATTTGCCTTCCCAGCCTGGGTTCATGCCTGGCTGATGGGCGGCTGATCTGTTAAATGATAATGATTAGGATTTAATAGGCTGCAATGCTTCGCGTGTCTACCAGATGGCATAAATTCATGAATTGTAATGCAGTATATATATATATACTGTGCAGTATTGCAGCCAGCGGGAATAAAATGCTTCAATCCCTGCCTGGAAAATACCTCAATGCACTCGGGCAGAAAACAGTCACAAACCTCAATACACCCGGGTATAGCCGAATTCGTGGGACTAGCCGAGCTCGAATAAAGTGTGTCGCCAGTGTATGTAACAAATTTGCATTTGGTTCCAAAAGTGAAGCAGCAAAATGTATTTATTGTTCAACTGTGTCACTTTTCTGACACAAGTGCTTGAAAGCTGTTTGCTACATACAATACACTGAGGAAACACAATTCACTTTTGTATTTGCATCACACTTAACCCCTTACGGAGAAGGACCTTATTTTGGTGGCATAGAAAATCTGGCGCTAGCAGACACAGCTATTAATACTTCTGCAGGTCGGGTGCCTGTTGTATAAGAGCACATGAATCACGGGCCTGAAGGGGGCATTCACGTTTCCATTGGTTTGTATTGACTGTGCTCCACTTGGGTTAGTGAGCAATGTGGTGAGAGGTGACATTTGGGTTATGTCCTAAAGTCTCTTGCGGGCAAAACTGGGGCAAAAACTGACAAAAATATCCCCATATTTATCAAAGTCAAGGAATCCCACTAAAAGCAATTGTAGTTTGTCTTCCTTTTGATAAATATGGTGTTTTTTCAATTAGTATAGCCCCCGATTGGTAGGCAGGGTCTTCAGTGAATAAACCCATTAGGGATGGACTGTTCCACACAATATATTAGAATGTGCTGCACAAGCATCTATAACTGGTACAGGTGACCTCTCTCTGTGGGGAAATGTAATATACTCTGAATTGCCATAGGGTAATATAGGTTCTACTAACTCTTCATTTATTATGATCCAGGGATTTACTTTAAATAAACTCTAACAGATACCTTTTGGCCTATTCAATAGAATGGGCTGTTATTAGTGTCAGGAAAGACCTGGTGTGCTAGCAGCCCAGAGCGCAGGAGGGTAATAACTGGCAATCCCAACCTGAATGAGTGGTTTTGGTCCAAGATCCAATGAGTTCACTAGTCACAGGGACATGACCAAAGCTGCCAAAGCACTGGTGTGGAGTAGGACCAGACGGGACGCAGGAACAGGACTTGACAACATGTAGGTGGCAGGAGCTGGAGTGAAACAGGATCAGACCAGATACAGGTTGTAAGCAACAGGATGGTAGCAATAAAACACAATCTTCAGGTAAACTGAAGGGGAAACAGAAAAGAGGCCCCGCAGGAAAGCTATTTCTGATCTGCCTGCTGCGCTATCCCAGTGATGTTCCATATAAAGCTGGAAGAGCCAATAGCAATAAGGTTTCTAATCGGAGAGGGTCCTGCCAGAGAGTCCAGTACTTGCATGTAGAGATTGGAGAATTTAGGTTGCGAATTTCGATCCGCAGCGGATTGGTCAGGTACCGTAATAAAATCCAACGGATACAGCAATCCGTTAGCAGGTTTCCCCGTAGGACACAGAACAGCCAGTCCCCACGCTTTAATTTTAAGGATGCTGTCAACTGGACCACACTACCCTGTTTCACAGCACTCATGCAGTATAACTGGTGTTTGAACTCATGATTGGGTAACCTGGGTCTCGGATATAGTCCCCATACATGAAAGACTAGGATTTGATTTTGTGCTGACCCCAATTTGGACTTTATGATGATCGTATATTTTGTGCCCGCCATTTTTCTGCTCTTATCCTCTCCCCTCTCTCCCCCCTCCTCTCTCCCCTCTCCCTCTTCCCTCTCCCTCCCCTCTCCCCTGAACTATGTTGCTTTTTGATGTTGTGGTGCATACGCCCCGGTTTGCAGTTGTGTCTCCTTTGACAGGTACTGTCGCGGCCCCTTTTATTCTCCAACATCTCCGAATTTTTTCGGGGATATTTTCCGAATGCCATGCACTTCACCACGTTCATGCCACATTCATACCGCATTCACGTTCATGCATTCAATATTAAGATCGCGTCACAATACCGGAGCATATTCCGGAAAAAAATAATAATACTACATCTGTCCGCGGTAATCAGAGTTGCGCCGATATGGCCGCATTAGGCTAAAGGCGGCCGCCACTGTACCGCTTCTTTAAGGGTTTATCATTTCGCCCCACCTGTTTGTTCTTTCCATACCGCTGGGATTTGTGAGCTTCCGACCCGTGCTTTGCGGGTTCTGTATTCAGTTGCATGTTGGAGCCCACAGACCTCACTAGATATTCACGTTACTTTGATGATGTCACTGGGGGCTCACGATTATTTTCACACCCGTTTGTGGGTCACTGGGTGGGGGACAGGGTATATTTGATTGCTCTTGAGAAAGGCTCATGTGTGAGCAGAAAAGACACACACACACACACAATATCTTGCAGGAAAGCCTTGCATTGAACTTGTACAAAAGACAAGACGCGCGTTTGTGAGTGCAATAATCGCCCTCGCTTTTTACATTTTAATAAAACAGTATCACATTATGGCATCTTCGATTCTTTTGTAATAAGATTTATACACCTTGAGGCAACATCTATAGAAGGTCACGTGGGGCAAACTATACAGAAATACAGAACACACAGACGATATTATCCAAAAAAGCCTGTTTAATAGAAAAACTAATGTGGGTGTTACTCCAAGCATTCGTGTTTGTACAATGTTGTTCTTAACAATATCACACTATTGTTTTCTTCTTATTGTTTTCTTCTAATCCCTGCAGCAGGTGACATTGCCCATCTGGGAACTAATGACCTGGCCAGTAATAAAGGTCGGGTAGTGCAGGAGAAATGTGGGACGTTAGGCAGGTAGCATCCTCCGTGTGTTTGTTTCTCAGAGGTATTGCCAGTATGATAGAATGGGGAAGGCAGAACCCGACGCACCAGGGAATTTACTGTGTGGGTGAGAACGTGATGTGAAGAGGAGGCATTAGCATTTATTAGACATAGCTGTTCTACCTGGAGGGATGTGGCTCTATATAAAAGAGATGGCCTGCATCTACCTTCCCAAGGCCATCAGAACACTCAGTGAGCTGTTGAGATGTTTCATTAACAAGATTTTAAACTAGCTTTGAGGGCCGTGAAACGAGTAAGGATATATCCCTCTCCCACCACCCCTGCAAGATGCAACAATTGGGTGGGTTATTACCGCAGGAAACATAACTAGGGGAACAGAACATAGCTTAAATAGGAACACAATGACAAAAAGCAGACGGTGGTGTTTACCAGAAAGAGGAATAATTAGGAAAAGCAGTAACAACAATTTTGTGTACAAATGCTCAGTTTGGGAAATTCATGCCCACAATTAATTACAATGATAACAATGGGTGACTTGGATATTGTGGCTATTACAGAGACATGGTACAATGAAAATCAGGACTGGGACATAGCTATACCAGGTTACATTGTATTCAGAAAGGGCAGGGAAGGTATGAAGGGAGGAGGAGGAGCTGTCCTTTATGTGAAAGACAAATAAAGACAACATTAGTCGAAGGTACTGTGATGTAGAAAAGACTGAGGCTCTTGGGATAACCCTTGAAACTAGTGAAAAGGCTGCTATTCACACTGAGGTGGTCTACTGTCCTATAGGACATGAGGAGGAATTAAAAGAGGTAATCATTATGGGAGATTTCAATCAGTCAGATGTGGACTGGTATGTGTCTAATACAGGTTCAGCCAGATGTGGACTGGTACGTGTCTAATACAGGTTCAGCCAGATGTGGACTGGTACGTGTCTAATACAGGTTCAGCCAGATGTGGACTGTACGTGTCTAATACAGTTCGCAGATGTGGACTGGTACGTGTCTATACAACAGGTTCAGCCAGATGTGGACTGGTACGTGTCTAATACAGGTTCAGCCAGATGTGGACTGGTACGTGTCTAATACACAGGTTCAGCCAGATGTGGACTGGTACTGTCTAATACGGTTCAGCCAGATGTGGACTGGTACTGTCTAATACAGGTTCAGCCAGATGTGGACTGGTACGTGTCAATCAAGGTTCAGCACCAGATGTGGACTGGTACGTGTCTAATACAGGTTCAGCCAGATGTGGACTGGTACGTTCTAATACAGGTTCAGCCAGATGTGGACTGGTACTTGTCTAATACAGTTCAGCCAGATGTGGACTGGTACGTGTCTAATACAGTTCAGCCAGATTGTGGACTGGTACGTGTCTAATACAGGTTCAGCCAGATGTGGACTGGTACGTGTCTAATACAAGTTCAGCCAATGTGGACTGTTACGTGTCAATACAGGTTCAGCCAGATGTGGACTGGTACGTGTCTAATCCAGGTTCAAGCCAGATGTGACTGGTACTTGTCTAATACAGGTTCAGCCAATGTGGACTGGTACGTGTCTAATACAGGTTCAGCCAGATGTGGACTGGTATGTGTTCTAATACAGGTTCAGCCAGATGTGGACTGGTACGTGTCTAATACAGGTTCAACCAGATGTGGACTGGTACGTGTCTAATACAGGTTCAGCCAGATGTGGACTGGTATGTGTCTATACAGGTTCACAGCCAGATGTGGACTGGTATGTGTCTAATACAGGTTCAGCCAGAATTTGGACTGGTATTGTCTAATACAGGTTTCAGCCAGATGTGGACTGGTACGTGTCTAATACAGGTTCAGCCAGATGTGGACTGGTACGTGTCCTAATACAGGTTCAACCAGTGTGGACTGGTAACGTGTCTAATACAGGTTCACCAGATGTGGACTGGTACTGTGTCTAATACGGTTCAGCCAGATGTGGACTGGTAATGTCTAATACAGGTTCAGCCAGATGTGGACTGGTACGTGTCAATACAGGTTCAGCACAGATGTGGACTGGTACGTGTCTATACAGGTTCAGCCAGATGTGGACTGGTACGTTCTAATACAGGTTCAGCCAGATGTGGACTGGTACTGTCTAATACAAGTTCGCCAGATGTGGACTGGTAGTGTCTAATACAGGTTCAGCCAGATTGTGGACTGGTACGTGTCTAATACAGTTCAGCCAGATGTGGACTGGTACGTGTCTAATACAGGTTCAGCCAATGTGGACTGTTACGTGTCAATACAGGTTCAGCCAGATGTGGACTGGTACGTGTCTAATCAGGTTCAAGCCAGATGTGACTGGTACTTGTCTAATACAGGTTCAGCCAATGTGGACAGGTACGTGTCTAATACAGGTTCAGCCAGATGTGGACTGGTATGTGTCTAATACAGGTTCAGCCAGATGTGGACTGGTACGTGTCTAATACAGGTTCAGCCAGATGTGGACTGGTACGTGTCTAATACAGGTTCAGCCAGATGTGGACTGGTACGTGTCTAATACAGGTTCAGCCAGATGTGGACTGGTACGTGTCTAATACAGTTCACCAGATTGGACTGGTATTGTCTTAATACAGGTTCAGCCAGATGTGGACTGGTATGTGTCTAATACAGGTTCAGCCAGATGTGGACTGGTATTGTCTGAATAACAGGTTCAGCCAGATTGGACGTTAGTGTCTAATACAGGTTCCGCCAGATGTGGATTGGTACGTGTCTAATACAGGTTCCGCCAGATGTGGATTGGTACGTGTCTAATACAGGTTCACAAGAAAACGGGGGACAGAATCCCAAAAGATGCACTCACTTGGGGATAGAACTCAAAAATAAATAAATTTTATTGATAATCATAAGAAAACAAATCCTTATTAAAACCTGATATTAGCGCATGTTTACCACAGCGAAGTCTGGTGTGCTGTCTAGTTTAATACTACTAGTTCTATCCCCAAGTGAGTGCATCTTTTGGGATTCTGTCCCCCGTTTTCTTGTCTTCTTGTGTACACTTTCTATCCTGATAGCACCACGTCCAGCTCCTTCTCTCACAATCCAGCGGCTGAGCGGGGTTTATCCAGCTTCTCTCCCCTTCCCCATTTATAATACAGGTTCAGCCAGACGCAGGGACATCCTGGATATCTTGCAAGGGGCATCTCACAAGCAATTGGTGAGGGAACTTGGGTGTCAGTAATAATCAGTGTGACTTAGTATAGAGACAGAGGCTGAGTCACCGGACACAAACCAAGGTTTTAGATTTATGGGGGGCTAACTTTTCAGATAAGGGGAAATAATTTAAGGGATTCTTTGGCAGGGTGGAAGTATTGGAGTGGAGAGGAGTGGAAAAAAACAAAAGATGCAATATTAAAGGTTCTCATTTGGGAAATAACCCCTTCGCTACCAGAAAGGATGCGCTAACCATAGGCCATTCCCCAGAAAGCATTGCTTGAAATACATGAATAAATGATACTTTGCATGCAAGTGTAACGGGTTTTCCCCCACCCCAATCGCAGATACCGTGTGGGGGTGCAGAGAACATACAGTGTTACTCGGTGTTGGTGCGTTACCTGTTGGCTCACAGGAGGGCTGAGCTTCCGCCACGGGGAACCTGGGGCAATTATACTAAGGGTTATCACTTTTGCTCGGTACAGCGCCTCCACCTGCGATGGCTCCCACCAGAGGGGGAGTGGTTCCTCGCAGGACAATCACAATAATCACATACAATTGAAGGGGTAATAACTAATACCTTTTACTTAGGAACGTAAAATAATACACATCACTGCAATAACATAATAACCGGTGTCCCTCTCTAGAGGAGACACTTACTGTGTCGCACAGGATGCTTCCCCAACACCAGGTGATCCCACCCAGTGTCCCGAGAATCCCCACCCAATGCCCCGCACTCTTGGAGAGAACGTGGGTGACTGCGCAGTCACTATTAAACTAAGGGCCCGTTGGTGCACTTGTGTATTAGATAGTACCTGCCGAGCACTCCCGTGCTCAGATCTCCAACGGGCTTCGCAAAGGATCAGTCGTAGGATGACGTCATCTGATCCCCAACCGGCCTTCTTGCACGCGGACCGCCGAGGGCGATCCCACCCTGGAACAGTCTCTGTGGACCCCGACGTGGGTCCGAACCGCTTCACAGGAACCGCAGCATCCGCTGAGTCCCTAACTGACACTTGGCACTAACGTGACAGGAACCCTAACCTAGGGCCTGTCCCTGTAGTACCACAACTGGGGGTGAGAACCTATCTGGGACCTAAGGGTTAGTAGCCTGCCTCGCTCCCCTAACTGTGCCCTGTGCTACTCTACCCCTGCAACTAACCTTCGCAGTCCTGACTAACTACTTCTAGTCATTCCAGCACTTGCAGTAACACGCTGCAAGCTACTGGATGTGTACAGCCAACGTGCTGCACAACACTGCGCCTGTCTGTCAGACCTCACGGCACTGACAGCCGTGACCCTGACCAGACAGCACACTAACACCTAGGGCAGCGTCCCTATCTTGGGCCTCCCTGCGCGCTTACCCACTCACCTAGTGGGGGGGTTGGGGCCTACCTGGGGTATGGGTACCTATCTGGGTGAAGGAGCTGCACTCACTCCCCGCACCCTTCCTTCCCTCACAGCTCCCTGACTCCAACTGGCTTCACTGACACCTATCAGCGCCTGCAGCAACGCACTGCAAATGTACAATCAGCCCGCTGTTCCACTTCTTCCCTTCTCTTCCCCAGCTCCAGCTAAGGTAAGTGACAGGGTCTCTATCCCGAGGGCTGTCCCTGGCAGCACTCACTTACTGGGGGACTAAGGGCTTACTAGGGCCTTGGGGAATGCTGGCCTAGTGCAGGGAGTCACTGACTCCTGCACCCTACCTCCTTCCCCTTGCTGCTCCTGGTCTGGACTGACTAGCGTGGGCTCAGTGCGCGAATTGTATCCACTTGCCTGCCTGGAGATCCTAAGCCCTATTGGCTCCCTGGCATCACGTGGGGCACGCAGAGGCTCATGGGACTTGTAGTCCCTGCTCAGAGCCTTCCCTAATAGGCTAGGGCTTCGCGGGCTTTTGGTGAGCTGATCTGTGCCTGCGCGATCTATCTGGGGCTGCCCTAACCTCTCCTGGGCTTTCCCTACTCTACCGCGACCTTCTGCGCATGCGCGACTCTGTCGGGCCGCCGGGGGCTCACTGCGCATGCGCGAACCGGCACAACATGGCGGCGCCCTCACCGCCCGGCTCCGAGAGCGCCGGGATCCCCGTGACGTGCGTGCGGCCTCGGCAACCGGCCGCACGCGTCCCCGGCAACCCCCGAGCCGGGACCTAACCGCCCTCACCTCCCGTATCGCCCAACGGGGCCGCCATTGGACTCGGCGGCACCCGCGATCAGCAGAGAGGTGAGGGGGGTGCTGATACTCCGGGGAGACCTGGTTACACAAGAAATGAGAATTATATTAGCCTCTATACTTCAAGAGAACGGTAGTGTTGCACAAGCTGAGACCAACCGCAGAACAGCTTCTATAGTTCAGGAGATCCCCTGTGTATAAACTTGCATAAACAATCTAAGGCCGCGCCTATAGTGCTGTCGATGGCGACGGCGACACGATGGGTGATGTCACCCGTCGCCACTGTCGAAAGTTATACTTCGCCGGGCGGCGGCGCGGGTTTCCGGCAATTTGATTGGTTCAAGGGCCATCACATGAGGCGACAGCCCTTGAAAAATCAAATATTGCCAGCTACCCGTTTTCGCGACGGCGACGTCGCTCCGTCACATTACTATAAGCGCACGCGGCGGCGGCAATGCATTTGTTTTCGGGCAACGTTGTGTCGCGGTCGCCGGCACTATTAGCGCGGCTTAAGCTTTGCAAGCAATGTGTAACTTCCCTGGCAGGGACAGGGCCTCAGCACTATAGGGACCTTCACCCACCACCTGCAATATGTGGAAGTCCCCTGAGCACTGAAGATAATATTCCATGAGTTGCCAGAGGGATTTTTGACCGGGATGAAAGAAGCTGGGGGACTTCCTCTTTCCTTTGCTCAAAAGCAGAACACCCAGGAGATGTCACTAAATAAGGAAGTGGAGAGGCGGGTTTCTACATACAAGGTACTTTTACACCACAGAGAACGAGACCGTTTCCCTTTGCAGATCTGTTTAGGATTATTGTGCCCCTCTTTTCAGGTACAGCAGTATTATAATTTATGGAAACGCCTAACTAAACAAAAAATACCGTGTACTCCAAGCTCAAGCGAAATTCTGCTTATTAATCTTGTATTCAGTTCACCGTAAGGAAGTATATATTCACTTGTCTACATAACACCTACTCTTCACCAACAAGGGTTAAACCTGACACCGTAACACAGCAAAAGTCCCAGCAACACCAAAATCAAGGCTCAACGGCCCCAGCAAGCAATCATCCACCATGGTGAGATACCACGTCTGCATCCAAATTACACATAATACAAAGCCAGATGTACAGAAAAACACAGCTATTCCTAGCAGTGCAGAAATCTCAGGGTCATACTGTACAGTACTACTCTATACAGGCATACCCCGCATTAACGTACGCAATGGGACCAGAGCATGTATGTAAAGTGAAAATGTACTTAAAGTGAAGCACTACCTTTTTCCCACTTATTGATGCATGTACTGTACTGCAATCGTCATATACGCGCATAACTGATGTAAATAACGCATGTGTAACAGGCTCTATAGTCTCCCCGCTTGCGCACAGCTTCGGTACAGGTAGGGAGCCGGTATTGCTGTTCAGGACGTGCTGACAGGCGCATGCGCGAGCTGCCGTTTGCCTATTGAGCGAGATGTACTTACTTGCGAGTGTACTTAAAGTGAGTGTCCTTAAACCGGGGTATGCCTGTAGGAGGTTTCAGTCAATCGGGGAGGAGGATAAATGAAATGATATAGGTTTTCAGTGTTTGTTAACCTTCAGTATTCACTTAAGCCATGGGGTTTTCAACTCCAGTCCTCAAGACCCCCCAACAGATCAAAATTTGAGGATATCCCAGATTCAGCATAGGTGGCTCAAACTGCTTCAGCGCAGGTGGCTCAATCAGTCCCTGCTTCAGCACAGGTGGCAGGGACGGTAGGGGGAAATATGGCTGCTGTTAATAAAGTTTAAGTTTGCCATTACCGCTACCTGTTAGTAATACATTGGTATTGTATTATATGTTATGTATATGTATATGTAACGGGTATTCCTCCCACCCCCAATCGCATATAGGGACCATGTGGGGAAATCTACATATGTTACCAGTGTGGTGCAATACCTCCTGAACCTCCGCCACTGGGAGCCTGGGGTGTATCCTGGAACGTATACCTACAGCGCCTCCACCTGTGCAGAGATTCCAGGTGTATAGAATGACCCCTGACACAGGACCCACGAATAGGAAACACATACAATGGAGTATATATGTAACTGTTTACTATATGGGCAAAACAATAACATCACATCACATCACTAATAGCAACACAGCCGTGTCACCCTCTTAACCTGGCCTCACTGGGCCACAAACCCCACCACTATACCCAAGTGTCCCAATAGTCCAGCAACCCACCCACTAGGCGTGATCAGCGCCTGTAAGGAAACCGGTATGTAGGTTACAGTTGGTGCACTTGTAGAAATACCTGCCCGGGGCTCCTGCACCCGGGTACAGCAACAACAGGAAAGGACCCGTCTGCGTCCAACGCGGAATCCGCAGCAATGGCGTCCTCTCTCAATCCAGATAATATCACCACACAGTCTCTATCTTGAGTGATGCAGGTCTGATCCCAGACACACTTGTCACACTGCTCCCTCCTTGTCAGAGCACGCAGCAGCGCTTGTCTCACTGACTAAGCTACTGCTAAAAGGGTAACGTCCCTACCTTAGGGCCTTCCCTACCCAGCACAACGGAAGGTGAGTTGGGTCTAGCTGGGGCCTGGGGGTAACCTGGCCTAGTGTAAGAAGCCACTTTCTCCATACACACTACCTCCCCCTCCCTTATCCCAGCTCCAACTAACTCATGTGCTTCACTCTCAGCTTCCTGACTCTACACACAACAATGTATCCACATGCAGCATGAGAATCTGTCAGCCTCAGTGGCTGTCTGGCTGCATGTGATCTGGGTGAAAGTGCAGTCCCCAGAGGCTGCTGGGAATTGTAGTCCACTCAGGACCTCTTTTGCATTGGGGCCGCATGCTCTATGTGTAATGGCCACCGCTACTCTCCACTGAGCCTGCGCAACTCTGTAATGGCCGCCGCATCGCCCTAACTTCTCATGCGCGACTTCTAGGGGTCCCTGCACTACGGAGCGCCATCTGCGACCTGCCTCCCTCTCTGTATTGCCGCCACAGCTATCTGGCATGTGTGACCCTCCGCGCATGTGCGAGCACCAGGACCCCGACGGCGCCGGCCAAGTTGGCGGCGCCAACCGGGAGAAGTCACCGTTTCCTTCCCCCACTCACAGAGGTAAGGCAGGGGGCAAGGGAAGATCAGGGGAACCGGGAGTGACCCCCTTACATATATATACATATGTATGTCTTTGCTTGGTTCCAGCACCTCAGGAATTAGGGGTTAATATGTTTGCAGTAGAATTGTTGCAAATGTTATGTTGCAGTTCTACCCACCAATCAGGGCCTGGGCATATAGGCAGCACCTTCCTACCCACCAATCAGGGCCGGGCATGTAGGCAGCTCCTTCCTACCCAGCAATCAGGGCTGGGCATGTAGGCAGCTCCTTCCTACCCAGCAATCAGGGCTGGGCATGTAGGCAGCTCCATCCTACCCACCAATCAGGGCCTGGGCAGGTAGGCAGCTCCTTCCTACCCACCAATCAGGGCCTGGGCAGGTAGGCAGCTCCTTCCTACCCACCAATCAGGGCCTGGACAGGTAGGCAGCTCCTTCCTACCCACCAATCAGGGCTGGGCATGTAGGCAGCACCTCCTCCTACCCCCCCATCAAGGGCCAGGCTGTAGGCAGCACCTTCCTCCTACACCCACCAATCGGGCCTGTGCAGGTAGGACAGCCCTTCCTACCCCCCCAATCAGGCCTGGCATGATCTGATGGCACCTACTTCCTACCCACCAATCTGGGCCTGGGCTGTAGGCAGCTTCGTCCTACCCACCAATCAGGCCGGGCATTATGGCTCTCCTGCCCTGCATGTTGGCCAATTTGTTTATCGTCCCCGATATAATGGGTTGGGAACCCCCTACCTAACCTAGGACTGGATGACCCTAGCACGAGCCTGCAGAGAGTTAGGCCTCGTTCAGGGTGCCAGCTGCAGGACTCGGAGGGCGGGAGGGAGGCAGTGGCGGCATTTGCTGGGCGATCTGTGTTTATATTCCCCACAGACTTTTCAGCGTTGGGGAGGGGGCGGGGTTACATACCAGGGTAAGTATCGATGGTTGCAAGTCATGAAATCATTCTGAAGAATGATTCATTGGCTGCCTAGGTCCCGTGCGCTGCTGGCATGCTCCAAAAAACGAAATTTTCGTTTATTGAAACTGTTATCAGCTTCAACTCCTGGCTTCGGAGACAGAGCGTTTGCTACCCAGGACAACCAGTATTCAAATTGAATACTTGTTTCTCCGTGCAGCACGCACGGCAGCACGCCCTCCCTCCGTAAGCCATCACCCTGAACGAGTTCCTTACAGGGAGGGAGATCCCTTGCAACAGAGGCTGGAGAGAGTTAAGAGGGAGGGAGACCCCTAGCACGACGGAGGGAGACCCCTAAGAGACAGAGCCTGCAGAGAGTTACAGGGGAGGAGACCCCTAGCAGACAGAGCTGGAGAGAGTTACAGGGGAGGGAGACACCTAGCAGACAGGGAGGGAACCCCGTAGCAGACAGAGGCTGGAGAGAGTTACAGGGGAGGAGAACCCTAGCAGACAGGGAGGGAGACCCCTAGCAGACAGGGAGGGAGACCCCTTGCAGACAGAGGCTGGAGAGAGTTACAGGGGAGGAGACCCCTAGCAGACAGAGGCTGGAGAGTTACAGGGGAGGGAGCCCTTGCAGACAGAGCTTGGAGAGAGTTACAGGGGAGGGAACCCCTAGCAGCAGTGAGGGAGCCCCCTAGCAGACGAGGGCTGGCAGAGAGTTACAGGGGAGGAGACCCCTTGCAGACAGAGGCTGGAGAGAGTTACAGGGGAGGGAGACCCCTAGCAGACAGAGGCTGGAGAGAGTTACAGGGGAGGGAGACACCTAGCAGACAGGGAGGGAACCCCGTAGCAGACATGGCTGGAGATGAGTTACAGGGGAGTGAGACCCCTAGCAGACAGGATGGAACCCTAACATGACGTGAGGGGAGACCCCTTGCAGACAGAGGCTGGAGAGAGTTTACAGGGGGGGAGACCCCTAGCAGACAGGGAGGAGAGACCCCTACGACAGACCCAGCAGTACGAGGAGAACCCCTAGCAGACAGGCTGGAGAGATTACAGGAGGGAGACACCTATCATACGGTAGGGAACCCGTCAGACCAGAGGCTGGAGAGAGTTACAGGGGAGGGAACCCTAGCAGACAGGGAGGGGAGACTAGAACAGGGTGGGAACCCCTTGCAGACAGAGGCTGGAGAGAGTTACAGGGGAGGGAGACCCCTAGCAGACAGAGGCTGGAGAGAGTTACAGGGGAGGGAGACCCTTGCAGACAGAGGCTGGAGAGAGTTACAGGGGAGGGAGACCCCTAGCAGACAGGGAGGGAGCCCCTAGCAGACAGAGCTGGAGAGTTACAGGGAGGGAGACCCCTTGCAGACAGAGGCTGGAGAGAGTTACAGGGGAGGGAGACCCCTAGCAGACAGGGAGGGAGACCCCTAGCAGACAGAGGCTGGAGAGAGTTACAGGGGAGGGAGACCCCTAGCAGACAGAGGCTGGAGAGAGTTACAGGGGAGGGAGACCCCTAGCACAGGAGGACCTGGAGAGAGTTTACAGGGGAGGAGAACCCCTAGCAGACAAGGAGTGAGACCCCTAGCAGACAGAGGCTGGAGAGAGTTACAGGGGAGGAGACCCCTATGCAGACAGAGGCTGGAGAGAGTTACAGGGAGGAGACCCCTAACAGACCAGGTGAGGAGACCCTTGCAGACAGAGGCTGGAAGAGGTTACAGGGGAGGGAGACCCCTACAGACAGAGCCTGCGAGAGAGTACAGGGAGGGACCCGTAGCAGGAAGAGGGGAGAGACAGGGGAGGAGACCCCTTGCAGGCATAGGCTGGAGAGAGTTACAGGGGAGGGAGACCCCTAGCCGGCATTGATTACCCCCCTAGAGAAGAGAGGCTGGAGAGAGTTACAGGGGAGGGAAGACCCCTTAGCAGACAGAGGCTGGAGAGAGTTACAGGAGGGAGACCCGTAGCAGACAGGGAGGGAGACCCCATAGCAGACCCGTTGAGGAGACCCCTGCAGACAGGCTGTGAGATAGTTACAGGGGAGGGACCCCTGCAGACAGAGGCCTGCAGAGAGTTTCAGGGGAGGGAGATCCCTTGCAGACAGTATGGAGAGAGGTTACAGGGGAGGGAGACCCTAGCAGACAGGCAGGGATTAGCCAGACAGAGGCTGCAGAAGTACAGACAGGGGAAGGGAGACCTACAGACTGGAGGGAACCCCTAGCAGACAGAGGCTGGAGAGAGTTACAGGGGGGGAGACCCCTAGCGACAGGGAGGGAAACCCCTAGCAGACAAACCTTCAGAGAGTTAACAGGGGAGGGTACCCCTAGCAGACAGGGAGAGACCCCTAGCAGCAGGGAGGGAGACCCTAGCAGACAGAGGCTAGAGAGAGTTACAGGGAGTGGAGACCCCTAGCAGACAGGGAGGGAGACCCCTACAGACAGGGGGGAGACTCCCTAGCAGAACAGACCGCGGAGTTACAGGAGGGAGACCCCGTAGCACAGGGAGGGAGACCCCAGAAGACAGGGAGGGAGACCCCTAACAGACAGAGGAGGGAGACCCCTAGCAGACAGAGGGAGACCCCTTGCAGACAGGCTGGAGAGAGTTGTACAGGGAGGAGGGAGACCCCTAGCAGACAGAGCGCTGCAGAGAGTTACAGGGAGGGAGATCCCTTGCGACATAGCTGGAGAGATTACAGGGGGAACCCCTAGCAGACAGGGATGGAGACCCCTAGCAACGAGGCGCAGACAGTTACTAGGGGAGGGAACCCCTTAGCAGAAGGGAGGGAGACCAGCATACAGTGCTGGAGAGAGTTACAGGGAGGGAGACCCTACAGACGGGAGGGAACCCCTAGCAGACAAAGCTGCAATAGAGATTACAGGGGAGGGAGAACCCCAGCAGACAGGGAGGGAGACCCCTAGCAACGGAGGGGACCCAGCAGACAGCTGAGAGAGAGTTACAGGGGAGGAGACCCGCAAGACAGGGAGGGAGACCCCTAGCAGACAGAGCCTGCAGAGAGGAGTTCAGCCGGGAGGGAGACCCATGAACAGGAGGGAGCCCCTAGGACAGGAGGGAGACCCGCGACGATATCCCCTATCAGACAGGAGGGAGACCCTTGCAACAGCTGGAAGTACGAGGTAGACCCCTAGCAGACAGAGCTGCAGAGAGTTACAGGGGAGAGATCCCTTGCAGACAGAGGCTGGAGAGAGTTACAAGGGTAGGGGACCCTAGCAGACCGGAGGGAGACCCCTAGCGACAGGCTGCAGGACAGTTACGGGGAGGGAGCACCCCTTAGCATACAGGGAGGAGAGCCCTAGCAGACGCCAGGCTGTGAGAGAGTTCATGGGAGGAGAACCCCTAGCCAACTGGGAGGGAGACCCCTAGCAGACAAAACTCTGCAGAGTAGTTACAGGGGAGATGGAACCCCTATCAACAGCGGAGGAGACCCCGAATGGATGGAGACCCCGTATGCAGACAGAGGTAGGAGAGTGTTAGCAGGGGAGGGAAGACCAAACAACCGACTAAGAGACGAGGGAACCCCCTACAGACAGACTGCAGAGAGTTTGGGGGACAGGGGAGGGAGACCCCTAGCAGACAGGGAGGAGACTCCTAAAGACAGGGAGGGAGACCCCTAGAGACAGAGTCTGGAGAGAGTTCACAGAGGTGTTGCGTGACAAGGAGAAACTGCAGTGCCACTCCAGTTCTGGTCCCCGGCTGAAAACCATCCTGTAGGCCTGGGCAAGAGAGAACAGGTGGAAATCTCATGCAAGAGTCCCCTGGCGTAGTTAGGCCGGTATCCCCCAGTTGGGTATGTGTGATGTTGTGTCTTTTACAGGTAGGCTCAATCCGTTGCCTGTTAGCACAGATCTATTGACTGAGCCCTGATTGACCCACCTGTCGGTAAGCTGGGATATCCTAGAAACCCTACCTTTTTGGGGGTGTCTTGAGGACTGGAGTTGACGCATCCTGACTAACAATTGCCAGTTGCCAGCATTAAAGCAGTGATAATAAGCTTTTCACCGCGGTTATTATGTAAGTGATGTGTTTTTACAAGTGTGCAGTTAATGCCAAATTACTTATTCACCTATGCTGCGCTATATATCATAATATTTGGCGAAACTAGAGCCATCATATATTAAACCTTAGCATCCCATGTGATTATGCTCGTGCAATCAACCCTCGGTTAGTTGTGCCAGCTGGGTAAAAGGATTAATTTTGCCTATACAGTACGCTGTACGCCTATTTTGGCAGTCGCGCGGCTGCCAGAATGGGTGTGCCAACTTGGCATTCGCGGCGGCGCGCCACATACAGTCCGGTAATAGGCCCGATTGTGAATTAACAGTGGGGGTCCCTGCATCTGATTGTGACTCTGGCTGTGTGAATTCCTACTGAGCGACGCCTGCTGTAAGTAACGCGTCCATTGAGGGAGACGGATAGTACTCTCCCGCGCCTCTCACCGGCACTCTGTCCGGCTTTCCAGGCCAGAGACCCCCGCGTCGTTGATGCCCGGTGGCCAGTAACCGTACTGGAACTCTACCTACGAGGCACAGGGACCCCCGACTCTGTTATTCCCGTGGGGCCATTTAGCTGAGGAACCCGCTGCGGATGGCGCGTGTGCAGGGCCACAGCCCCTGTACTCCTGCCTGTCCTGACTCTGGGTGCCGGGGGGGGTCGGGTGGCCGTATCCGGCGAGGCTCACTACGTCGCTGTGGATTGCCAGGGGTATGCAAAGGATTGCGATCCCGAGCGGTGACGACGCACGTGGGTGCGCTGGTGAGGCCTATCAGTGCCGTGGGCTGGGCATGTCAGAGCTTGGGGGCCCCCGGGGACCTCCAAAATGGTGGGGGGGTAGGGAAGGTCTGTGTGGGTGTGTTTTGGTGTGTGGGGGACTGACCGAGTTTGGACGGAACCAAGGGGGGGGTTGGGGGGGGGGGACCAACGACCCTGCTGCTGCAAAGCGCACGCCCCCGCTAGCCAGCTTCCCTCTCAACAAACCATACAGAGCGCAGACTCTGCGAGCACAGTGCCCCAGCGGGGGGTTAATGTGGGACATGCGCAACCAGTCAACCAAGTGCCCCGGGAAGTTTGGCTGACAAGTGGTAAAATCCGTGCGGCCAGCATGGTATGACAGCGGAACCATCACAGTGCCCCAGCGGGGTTGTGTGGGACAGCGTCGAACACAGTCACACGTGCCCCAGCGGGGTATTTGTGACAGTGCGACAAGTCACAGCAAGTGGCCCCATGGGGGTAATGTGGGACAGCGCGACCAGTCACAGTGCCCCAGCGGGGGTATGTGGGACAGTGCGACCAGTCACAGTGCCCCAGCGGGGGTATGTGGGACAGCGCGACCAGTCACAGTGCTGCTCCTGTATGGATGTTATGCTCTTTGTGTTTTATTTGTGGGGGGCTTATATTGTATGATGTTAACTCCTTTGGTGCCAGAAGATATTCCTGCACTATATTAGTAGCCTCAAGCACCAAAGGGGTTACGTTATTTTCTGCCCCAAAGTTTTGTTACACATCCTTTTACACGTGGCAAACCTCCCCCTCTCCGCATTGTTAGTGCTGATTAACTCTGACTTGAATGAGCTCCGCTTATTTGTTTTGCTTCCATGATTTACTGTAACACAGAATCAAAACAGTATTTCCTAAATTTTGGGGTTTGTTTTAATATAGGTCTGGAGCAGGGGGTCACCGGACGGAACCCCGTTAATTTTAGCATTAGAAACCCACTGCTTTCTGTGTGTGTGTGTCAGACTGACACACACACACAAACACACACACACTCACTGACTGACACTCACACACACTCTAACTGACACACACACTGACTAACACACACTGACTGATTGACTGACTCACACACAGACACACACACATACTGACTCAATCACCGACAAACACAAGGAAGTCACAGTTACTATAAATATAGAAGTGCAAATAGCTAAAACACGCGTTCTAAGTCAAACTTCTTTACGTTTTGGCACTGACATTGTCTTTTGATTTTTAATTAAAAACATCACCATTACAAATACACTTTCTGTGATAAAACAGTGACAAAAGACAAAGAAGCTTCACTTAAAATGCGCGTGCTCGGCACACACACACTTTTTTTTCTTTGAGTGCCACTTCAGAAGGTAAATGTAATAACCGTCACATTGTTATCCAGATGCTGAGTTCATGGTTACTAAACGTTTATTAAAGTCGGTTGTGAAAACACTATTTCTGGATGTGTGCTGACCACAGTAACATCTTGTGCAAGTCCTTCTAAAGGTCTGGGTTGCAGCATCCTTAGCGGATTATTTCCTCTACAATCACAAAGAGACCTTCTAAACACTAAAAAGCCGGGGCGCCCCACTCTAGTCCTCAACCTCCCCAACAAGTAAGGTTTTCAGGATACCCCTGCTTCAGCACAGGTGGCTGAATCAGTCCCTGCGTCAGCACAGGTGGCTCAATCAGTCCCTGCTTCAGCACAGGTGGCTCAATCAGTCCCTGCTTCAGCACAGGTTGCTCAATCAGCCCCTGCATCAGCACAGGTGGCTGAATCAGCCCCTGCTTCAGCACAGGTGGCTCAATCAGTCCCTGCTTCAATCAGAGACTCAGTGTTTGACCTGGCCTGTAATGTTTAAAGCTAGAATAAGCAAGGAGCAAATTGTTTTCAGTGGGATACATACACATATTGACACATGCGAGAGCCACAGTGTGTCCCCCCGTTGCAGTTCCTTGCAATTGCAGGAAAAGAACTACTATTAGATCTGAAATAATAATTTTCCAGTACAAAATGTTCAACAAGAGAATACGACAGCTTTCCAGCGCTTCCTTAAGCACGCTCGCCCCGCGGGGGATACAGATATAGAGGCTCTGCATAATAATTGTCTTATTATGAAATTGTATGAAAATAAAGGCAAATAGATTATATTACCCCCCCCCCCCCCTCCCCAATATATTGTACATTGTGGAACTTGCAGTAACTGCAGTGGGATTATTGAGAGACCCTACACTTTGCATTCATCTAAAGGATGTACAATACACTAATATGGTTATCCACGGGACACTAAATCAGTGAGATGCCCCCGTGGGCAGGTCTATAGGACAGACTGGAAGACTCTTTAAACAAAGACTAAATGAACATAAATGTAGCATTAAAAATTATGATCCATAAAAAAAGATACAGCAATGGGAAGGCATCTTTATTTCCATAAACACAATGTATCACTGTTACAACGCCAGCGGGAAGATAGGAGAGGAGGAAACAAAACACAATACCTCCTACCAGCAGGCATGCTTTGGGTTGATAAAATGGAAATCTGTCGCCATTAGGGGGGTAAATGAAGATATAAAAATAATGTTTCACTAGCGTCGATGTCTATACAATAACATTGTATTATTTTATCATTATAAATTCAGTGGAAGATGTAATATTTTCCATATGTGAATCTGCTGCTAGTGGTACATATGAGGCATACATTATACTCCTCGTGTAAGGGACAGTGCGATTCCGTGATTACTGAATCATCTAAATGTATTAATCTTCTGTACTTTGCGTGCAATTTCTTGGCATGTTTGGGAAGTTCTTTGCCACACATACAATGTTGTGGTTACTGTATTTTAGCTTAAGATTCATACGGATTTATTCCTGACAATGTGCAGTAGATACAATGTAACGTGCTCTTGTTAACGTTCAATTGCTGTGATATATACGCATTGAAATATTGGGCACTCGTTACAATAAATATGATGATAGCTTCTTAGCCCTTAAAATATTGTAAATGTAGAGATCCAATGTTAGCTCCCCTTAGAGAGTAACGTATTATACTCAGGATGATATGCAGATACAGCAGGGCCCCG
>WSYH01009218.1:0-26616 GCA_036426205.1 Ascaphus truei | reverse complement strand
GGTGACACAGTGACACAGACAGAAGGGAGCTATGAGTCTGTCCCTCCCCCCGCAGGGTGATACAGTGACACAGACAGAAGGGAGCTATGAGTCTGTCCCTCAACCACAGGGTGACACAGTGACACAGGCAGAGGGGAGCTATGAGTCTGTCCCTCCCCCCGCAGGGTGTCACAGTGACACAGACAGAAGGAAGCTATGAGTCGGTCCCTCAACCACAGGGTGACACAGTGACACAGGCAGAAGGGAGCTGTGAGTCTGTCCCTCCCCCCGCAGGGTGACACAGTGACAGACAGAAGGGAGCTATGAGTCTGTCCCTCCCCCCACAGGGTGACAGAGTGTCCCTCTCTCTTGTTACAGGTGTCCCAGGATGGGGTGTGGCCCTTTTAGTCTTGGCTTCACTGATCCTCGTCATCCTGCTTTGCTGTCTGTGCTGTGTGGTAAGTTCATAAACCCCACCCCTTACATTGGGTGCTAGCTCTGTCCTTCCTTCAACATGTTAAATGTGCAAGAACTGCTATGGGATAAGAGTAGAGGTGGACGAGTCAGTTTCGCGGGGTTAAATCTAAATTTGCGATTGGATACAGCCAGTGGATGGATTTGCAGAATCCGTCAATGAGCTGCAAAATCCATGGATTATATTTGCAATAATAATTAAAAATCCGCCAACCGCGAATCACCCTTTTTGTGATATCGATCCGAGGAAATTCGCAGACCGCAAGTATCGGCCAATCCGCTGCGGATATAAATCCTCCCCCGAAATTTGCCATCTCTTTATAACAAAGCATCTGACACACAGGGGACTCCTTTAAGTTTATTGGGTTAGCGTTGCCTCCCTGTGATGGGATACGAGTGCGCCTCACACAGGGGATTCCTATAAGTTAATCGGGTCAGCAGTGCCCCCCTCTGCTGAGATAAGAGGGCGTCTCACGCAGGGGATTCCTACAATTTAATGTGTATATATGATTAAAGTAGAATTTTGATTGGCCAATGTGATATTCCATATAGATGATAGCAAATAAAAGATCCAATGTGGGTACATTTGCACGTCTCAGACAGGTCAGCAACACCGGTATTTCATCATTATCGTTTAGCAAACAGCGCTTCCACTGCAGCCAGGGATTCTGGGTAATAACATGGAAATGAGCTCTTCGCTTCATGTCCATTTTAATATAGATGATATAAATAACATGAATTCCTTATGTGTATTAATTCTACCTTTCCTTTCAGCCTTGGCTGTGTAAGAAGAGGTGTGGAGGAGATAGCAATTATGGATTTTCCAGTTCAAAATGACACTGAAAAGTCTCCTCGCAAAGCATTCTGGCCCCTGTAGTGTGGACCTCTGGTTCTGGCATGGCAATGTATTCTGGTCCCTGTAGTGCGCACCTCTCCCTCTGGTTCTAATTTGGCAATGTATTCTGGTCCCTGTAGTGTGCACCTCTCCCTCTGGTTCTAGATTGGTAATGTATTCTGGTCCCTGTAGTGCGCACCGCTCCCTCTGGTTCTAGATTGGCAATGTATTCTGGGCCCTGTAGTGCGCAATCTTCCCTCTGGTTCTAGATTGGCAATGTTTCTGGTCACTGTAGTGCGGCACCTCTCCCTCTGGTTCTAGATTGGTAATGTATTCTGGTCCCTGTAGTGCGCACCGCTCCCTCTGGTTCTAGATTGGCCAATGTATTCTGGGCCCTGTATGCGCAATCTTCCCTCTGGTTCTAGATTGGCAATGTATTCTGGTCACTGTAGTGCGCACCTCTCCCTCTGGTTCTAGATTGGCGATGTATTCTGGTCCTGTAGTGCGCACCTCTTCTCTGGTTCTAGAGTGGTAATGTATTCTGGTCCCTGTAGTGCGCACCGCTCCCTCTGGTTCTAGATTGGCAATGTATTCTGGTCCCTGTAGTGCGAACTGGCAGAGATACACTTCAAAGAGCAGGATAAAACTCAATGTGATGTTTTTAAACGCTCTGCAAATACTTTCATCGGTCTGCCTACATAAGACGAGCACCCGACCTGAGGTAAATCTAATCTCATGACCCACGCGTGGCACAAGCAAAAAGACATACTTCGAAAAATCTCCTTGAGCGACTGAGGAGTGCTGATCTCTCACTCAAGCACCTTCTGAGGAGACGCTACTAAACTGTAGAAAGTGCCTCATACCCCTCCCTTACCATCTCCCCCGCCCCCATCGGACTGAGGGTTCTCTTTCCTCCATCCACTCTCATTCAAGTCACAGAGATATTATAATGAGAGTGAAGGATGGGCTTTGGCCGTGCAGCCCGGCCTTCCCCAAACAGGGGAGGTGGTTGTACGGGCAGGTTATCCCTATTCGTTAATGTGCCTCTAATCCAGCAGTGTGGTGGTTACCTGCTGGAGTCAATTAACAAACAACACTGCCCTGATTATATTGCTTAGCAAAACCTGTCTTTTGAGACGAAAGGAGACTCCTTAGCTCCACCTGAGCTAACTTGGAGACATACAGATATTCCTTAATCACACTGGGCTGGAAGAACCAAGGAAGGAATTGTCTTGAGCGACAACTGAAACCACAAGACAAAGGGACAAGATTCTACCGGGAGCTGGACATTTCCTGTGCACACATGGTGCGTATCCAAGAGAGCAGAGAAGCTTCCCTTGCAGCATCCCCATTCTAACATATAAGACTTTCATTTATAGGACTTTTTTATCTCTAATCTGTTTTCATTTCATGCTATCAATGTTTGGGGCTGGAAACATGCTTATCTAAAGGAGTGTTAGTTTCATAGATTTCACTAGAAATACTCCCAATGAATCGAAGCTTTGTTTACCTCTGTTTGGATGGTTTCCCCTGAGTTAAGGAAACAAGGCGCAATAAAGCCTATTTAATTTTCACCATACAGTCTCCCTTGTATACCTTGTAGCGCCCCTATAGGTCATCTGAATGGACGTAGTGGGTGATCCTATTACACTCTTTTTGCTGGCATGAACAGACCCATTATGGTTTTTTCCCCTCTCACAGAGGTAAAAGAAGGTTTTCACAGTGTGTGTAGGACCTGCGTATTTTGGTTATACCTGACGTTTGTAGGCCGGCTTCTACGGCCTTTGGCCAAAGGGTTAACTAAAATGAACCATTATTATTATTGAAGTATTTTACTTTATATGTTGTGTCCAATGGAGCAGCATGCTTGGGCCAACCCCCTTGTCTCTGTTACACTCTTTTGGCATCTATGTGTAAAAGGATAATTCAATTCATTAATCTGTATATAACAGATACTCTGTTGTTTACTTGTGAAAAAATTACTGACAGGGGGGCTAAATGCAAATACGAGGGTATGGGTTTAACTAGTCATCCATTTTGTCTCTTTGTTTTAGTGGGGAACTTTTTCTAATGTGTTTCAGGGTAAAGGATTTCGCTGACAATGGAGTTCCACGTTTTGTGCCTCTGGGTCAATGCCCAGAATTTATAAATAGCGATACAAGTATCATTTTTTGTTTTTTTTATCCTGATGCACTTGGTATTGTACCATTTTCTCTATGAGGAAGGGTAGGAAGTGGGCAAGGTTTTGCTCGGACCTGTAAAAACAACTATATGGGATGTCAGGTATTTTATGCTAACCATGCTTAACTAACGCATATGTAGTGTTTTTGAGATTGTAAGAGGACATTGCCCGGCCGGATTTTCTGTAACCAGGCTATAAATACTGGGATGGTAACCCCACCCCTATCACGCAAGCCACTTCTAACCTCTCTCCATTGCACCTCGCAATAAGATTCCTTGATTCTCCACCGATGCTTTCCTGCAGTTCCCGTGCCCTGGGGTACCCTTGATAAGGCCTGCGGTCACAGTCGGTGTTAAAGTGGGATTCCTACATCTCGGGACCACGACTGGATGAGGAACGGGAGATCCCGAAGACTTCATCCAGGCCAACCATGCTGGTGTGAGCATTTGTCTACGGCTCTAGTTTCATTGCTGAATGTCTTGGTAAAACCCTGAACTTTTCCTATTCTCACCTGAGTGACGGAATCCGGATGAGTAATAAAAAATCATTTATAATGTAAAAAATATAGGAAAATTGTCTTTGTGACTTTTGTCTTTGTGACTAGAGGAATATCTGGCTCCATTGCATTAAACGCCGATAAGCCACTTTATCGCCAGCTCCTAGCATAAAAAAAATCCGAACCACGATTCAGTAAGCCCTGAAAAGCTGGCGATAAGAGCAAAAATCGGTGGGTTTTTTTCCGAATTTTTTTTTCTGGCAGATGCGCGGCGATAAGCCCACTTTTTGGCATTGCTTGGACAGTTTTTCAAACAAGAACCCTCTAACACGCTCAATTCTAGTAGCCGCCCAGTATCCGCCCGACCAGCTTATCGCAGTGATCGCCAATCTCGAATTGAGAGTTTCCTCTCCAAATCGTCCCGCACAACAAGTTTGCAAGAAATGGTGGGGAGAAGTGGCGGATGATCGGGGATACTGGGACTTATAAAAATCATTCCTTTTTCACCTTGCATCGGATTGATGCCTGTGGGTCTCCAGAGCCTGATACCCATTAATAACCAACCCACCGCAGACTCCCCGGCATGAATCAGATACAGTAAAAAAAATGCATTTACAGCAGCTTCATTACCGTTAGTGGCTAACTGGCTAGTTAATAAATGGGGTTAACCACCCGTGCAGGCGTATTGTGTGTAGCGTGGGTGGTGGAATTGGGGTATTTGGCCCTTGGTGTGTTGTTTTAACCTTGTGGGGGGGTTTGCGACTGGACTTAACCCCTCTCTGGCTACACACCCTGCAGGCCTAAACGCCCATCCTTGGGGCTACTAACTGCTGCTGCCGAGTTTATTTCGAGCAGTTGCCCCCCGTTCTCGGCCGTCAGCAGTAACCTGCTGGCGCGCGCCGGAGGGTGCCGGGCGCGCTCCGAAGCCGCTGAGGAGCGCCCTCCGATCGGGGCTTTCTCCTTCCCTCCCTCCCGCGTGCCGGTTTCCGCCGGGTCCCCCGTACCCCCCTGCCGCCGTCCCCCACACGCTGGACACCATGGCTCCCTCTGGGGAGCCCTGTGACGCTCTTGCAGGGGTCTCATTGCCCGCGTGACGCGTTACCGTCTCATCTGTATAGTCTCTATCAACGCGAGGGAGTGCGGCTAGCACGCCGGGAGGGCATCCCCGGCTTGCGGTGCTAGTCGTTGCTTCACTAAAACGTGTCCGCCGTGTACCTAACCCCCTTTCACGCCACCCCCGCTATCCACAATCGAAAAGAAAATGCACAAAACATGCCGCCACTAATAAACCCCCTCCTAGCCACACAATAAACCTTACAATATCTAATACCACCCGCCAGCCCCCCTCGCCCCTAACACATACAGTAACATAATGTGCAAAATTACTATATCCACTTATAAATAATAGTTCATTTGCCCATTTAAAAATACAAACATTAATCAGCTAATAAAAGTAAATAATTCTCATCCCGTCCATGCCCTCCTGTGCTGGCAACACTACAGAGCAATAAAAAAAGACAATCTAATGTCCCCTCAACGTCCCCTACCCCTAGTCACCTTAGCGCTTATTTTACTGCTATAGTCCTTAAGGTGTTAAAACCAACCCTCCCCTACTACCCACCGGAAGGCCTAACACACCACATGCTGGGGACAAAACCACGCCCTTCACCCACCCCGTTATACCATATAAAAACAATGACACAGAACAGCCCCACTACCCACCTCCTTAAGTCCCCCAAAAACATTGCCATATTTAGAAACATATCCACCCCGCTTTGCCCCCCCCCCCCCCATAAAACATTAATAGTTTTTATATAGATGGTATTAATACCCCAGGCTGACGGGGGGTCCCCGGTGGGCTCGAAGGGTGTCCGCAGGTTCCACAGTAGCACCCCGGGGGGTGCCCCATTGGTGTCTGCTGGCCTCCCGTGTCCCTAGAAGCCCCATGGGTGTCTGGGGGTCCCCGTGTCCATCCCAAGTGTATGGAGCCCTCGTTTGGGTTCCCCTCTGGGGTCTGTGGCCCTCGGGTTGTCCCTGTGGGTTCAACGAGGGGTCCCCAACAGCTGTGGGGCCCCCGGTTCAATCCCCGCAGTTGTCCCCCGTGGTTCCGCAGGTGGTACCCGGGGTCTCTCAGTGGTCCTCCATGGGTTTCCGCTGCCCTGCGGTTTACAAATTCAAAACACTTAAGAGACAACAAGGCTCAAAATGCCCACAAGGCTTTGTACAAGGCGCGAGATGCTTTGAGGTAAGCACTACGTTCGGAACGAAGATTATGCTTAGCCATTTGGTCAGCGTGGAGCCTGGCTGAGCATTAGTCAGGTGACCAATGAGCCGCCTGCAAGCAGCTGCCACACAATTAGCATTGACCCCCACTCGGTAGCAAGCCAACCAATGGTAGGCCGGAGCGCTGAGTACCGCAGGTTCAGTTTATCTTGGATTAGTGTGCACAGTCTCAGGATTAACCCCGCGTGTGCCTCTACGTGACACTGCGCCGGTGCGTGGTTTCTGCGGGGGTGATTCATCACCCGTGTCGTCACGGGACATGGCGTGGGGGCGGGCCTAAGCCTGATCCTGAGGATCCCTCTGTCTGACAGCGCTGCCTTCCTTTGGTACTTCCCTGTCTTGACGCGTCACCCATGTACTCCTCACGGGACTGTCGCGAGGGCGGGACCTAATCCGATCCTCACAGGTCTTGCCCCTTTTTTTTTGGCCATTTTATTTTGGGGGGGTGCATGGAAAATTTTCGCCTGCATTGGTCTTTGGGGAAAAGCTCATTTTTAAACTCTGCTTCTCAATACGGGTATGGCAAATATTTCTCTGTTCTGAGCACAATTAAACAATTAAGAGAGAGGCATTGTGTCTTGGGTGAAGTGAAATGTATGGCATGTCACTCTATGGTATAGAAATGTTTACCTGCATAATGTTTAAATTTAAACATGTAATATAATTTTATCTATACAAATGTTATGTTTTTAAAGATGTTAGAAAAATCAAATTATATTGAATACTGAAAGTCTTTATCTGTTACTGCCTAAGGAATTTGGTGATCATAAGCCAGACAGCTAGCTGCTCATACGGCCCAGGGCTGGCCGCGGTTCCGTATAGCTATACAGTAATTTAAATAATTAATATTGTAGTATGTGTGTCTTTTATTTGTAAAGCGTCAGAGTGGCTCAGTGCTTTCACAGAATACGTCAGACAGTGGGGAGTCCGATACGGAATCATTTTGTACTGAAAGTATACTACCTTTGTGACATACAGCCCAACCCCGTTAATAGCGCGGATCCGTTCTAACAAGCGGATCTGCTATTACGACGCGTGCCCGCGTGGCTCCCACTTTTATCATGTTATGATACTTCACAACACGATTTTTATTGTACAAACGCATACAATTGTACATTGTTTCTAACGCGATCCGTTTAACGCGATGTGATTCTTTGCATCCCAAGCGCAGCGTTATATAGGGGGGGTTTTGAGCTGCATTTCATAACTTTGCCCATTTTTTCTCTCCACAGGTGTCCCATGTTGAACTCCCGTGTCTTACCCATCCTTCATCTTAAAGAATGTATCCTGCTGAGCATACCAGATGTTTTAATTTGATTGTGAATGCTTCCGTGTAAGGAGAGATACAACGATTATTTTGGTATCAGATATTATTTGTTCCCAGCATGAGCGTTTTTAATGACAAATCTCCCTACCCAAGGTTGAGGGTTTTCTTACACTCTGATAGGTTCCCATTGCCAATGCCACATGTGTTAACGACTAACTACAGCT
Source organism: Ascaphus truei (assembly GCA_036426205.1). NCBI lineage: Eukaryota > Metazoa > Chordata > Amphibia > Anura > Ascaphidae > Ascaphus > Ascaphus truei. The sequence continues at coordinate 18,876 of WSYH01009218.1, read as the reverse complement.
TTACTTTTACCACAACACATACTACGGTAGTGTATTGTTATGGTCGCTACACATAAAGACCCTAATTTCCCAGGTAATTTTCCTGTAGATCAGCAAACCAGCGTGTTCTTAGCGCTAATGTGTAAATGCCATCATCCTTAGTATGTGAACCAAAAAGGGAGTAATGATATTGTTTCCTTGGATTGGTGGGCCCCCAGACTTGCTATATCAGCAATGACTTACGTTCTGTTTCTCTATGTCCATCCGTAGCACACCTCTCACAAAAGCATGGCAACTAAACGAACATTTAACAGTTTCTAGATGCACAGGTCCAGCTGTACAATCCTACTTATAGACCTTACAAAGTGCAACTAATCAAGTTGAAGACTGACTGTGATCGGTTAAATCAATTTACACGAAAACATGCATTGCAGCCGCGTGGAAGGGCCCGTTACCAAGTATTTGTTTGGACTTCGTATTAACCTTACTTTTTTTACATTTCATATTACACACCTGGCTCTGACTCCGATTGGAAAACTACTAAACAGATCATGGATTCTGGTTGGTGTTACCTATTGGCGGGGTTTATTTGTTTGTTATTTTTCTTTATCTGCACAACTAAACGACAAGAATTCGAAATGAAAGGGTTCCCGATTATTATATACTTTGCGTTGTTAGGAACGATCTGGAGATAGTAGAGGAACAGATGGTTTGCTGTATCAGCAAAATGATGGCCGTAGTCATTAGATATTATAACCATGTTGCTGTGTCCTTTGACACATGCCTGTTTAAGTGATGCGAGAAGGGTGAGTTATAGGCCCATACCTAAATATTTAAGGCTATGCAAGTACATGTGATTACATAATATGTTAATTAGAAAATTGCCAGGTAGAAATTGTATTCAATATATTTTCACAAAATCAGTCTCCTCGTTATGTCTATTGAAGAGTGTACACCATTCAGCAACAGAAACAGATCAGGGATCAATAGTTATCCCATAGATAGGACCGACATTGCTGCTGCGGATAGAGGAGGGCTGTGTAAGACATTGCGGGCATAATGGTTGAGTGTGACTGGATAGAAGATAGGCGTATGGATTCAGGAGCATTTGGTAAAGTTTAGACATACAGAAACAATCATAATATAGGAATGGATGTGGATGCTAGGAGTTGAGTGGTCATTTCTTTGGTCTAAGTCATGATGGGATCTCTCAGAGCAAAATTGTCCCAAGGACTGATTCTAATTGTTTTTTGTCTCTTCCACGTGTATGTCATTCTTGTGTTTTTATAAACTGCTACTCACCAAGTGCCTCAGACCTTTCCCACAAATAGTGGCCCTCCATGAAGAAGGAACAGAAGAATCCTCCTTGTACAATCCTTGGATACTGTAGTTGCGAACTATCACAATATCACCTGGAATAAGGATTAATATCGGGATGAAATATGATTTATATCCCTGGCATAGATCTGAGAGAAGGTATACGCGAACGAAGAGCATAATTTACCATGGCTGAGACGGAATTTCAGAGACTACGCATGTGACCACTAATCGGGTTATAACTGAGAACTCCGTTTCAGTATAAAAAGGGGAACTGTGAGTGAAGAATTATTGACAGGGGGCTGTCAGAAGAAATGGGTCTGGGGTTACTGGTGTAATGCATTTATTCTTCTGTTTTTATGTGGAGTGTGAAAGTGTATTGTGTGGGTAAGGGGTTTTGCTGACAAATAGAAGTTCCAATGCTGTGCAGCTGTGGTCAACCGCAATAATTATAGCAATAAAATGTATCTGTACCCTGAACCTGACGATTTGTTTATTGTACCATTCCTGTATGATAGAATGTAATGATTGGGAAGGTTTGCCTGAGACTTATTCAGATATCAGTGGCTTCCTCGGAATAAACACTATATTTGGTTTAATTAAAACACACGGTAGGCAGGTGTTTTATTGCTAACCAAAGCTCAAGTAAAGCATATGTTAGAGTTTTTAGATTGTTTAGGGCAGTGCCGCCTTATTTTCTGTAACCAAGGCTATAAATACTGAGGTTGTATTACCCCACCCCAGTATCATGCTGAAGCCGCTTGGCTAATGTGTCAATCTTCTTGCTGCACTCGCAATATAAAATATTTCCTGATTCACCGAACCATCTTCAGTTCTTTGGTGCCCCTTGGTCCCTTGATAAACACGCTGCGTCACCACTGTACTGTTAGCATGTTGAATAGTAACAATATTTGGTCTTATAAATTGTTTCAGTCTGAGAAGTATTGTAATGCAGCTTCACGTGAGCAGTTGTCACCTGGTCACCAGTATGTTTATTGCACTGTGATTAACATGCACTTATTACATTGTCACGGGGAACCCGCCAATACTGACATATTCTTAGTATTTTATAGAAAATGTGTAACCTCGTCCCTCATTCCTCTTTAATATCATTGATTCATTAGTCCAATCACTACCTGCATTGAGGGCCAGAAATAAAACTCTATCACGTTTGACAGGTTCCAACCATAAAAATATCCAAATCCCCTCCGTCAGCTCTAATAATTATTCCTAATGCCACACAATTATCTGTCCTACACACCGTATATAAAATTGCACACAAGCGCACCAGGGATCCGTAACAACACATTTAACGGACAAAATGGACCTTAGGACAAGTATAAAAACAACCATTACACAGGGAAAAAATAATGAATACTAATTCATTACAAAATGTAAGACATAAGAATGCTCAATAGATCACACAAATTAGTAATTATACAGCGAAAGCAATGAAATTACTTGTAAATGGCTACATGAAAGTGAAGGCAGTCTAAAGCAAAACCAATGGAAAACATGCAACGGTTATGAAAAACACCACATTGGGGGGGGTTAAACAGATGTCTAACCGAAAGCTGCAAAACCAAGTAACCAGGGACAAGCTGATGTAGAGTAAATTTGCGCCGACGCCCTGGCAGATCTCTCATCCGCTTGAGCTTCAGTTGCATTCCCAAAGCTATGAGTAATACTGGTACGTTGCAGAAAGCCTCACGTGACCTCAACGCGTGTCGCAACAGCGTGCTTCATCAAGGGGTTAACGTTAGAGGTGTTCCGCGCATAACGTTTCCCCTCACAGCCAATACAAATAGCTAATGTGAAAATACCCACAACACTAGCCTATGCAGCAGGCAAAATTATATCAAATGCCATGCAAGTGCTTGGTTTCAAACACGTAATAGAAAAGTACAAGGCATCGATGTTATGGCATACATACATAACTATGTGTATATATATTACGATAAGGACGTCCACAAGAAAAGTCTCTTATCTGTTTCTGTGCTGTAGGGGAGGCCTCTCTTGCTCGACTGGGTCTGCACCATTATTCTTCTAATGGCACTCTCGGTGTCCAGGTATAGAGGTCTTGTCCCCTTGTCTGCTGTCAGCATCACAGTCCTTCTGTGTTGCATCAATAACATCTTTTCTCTGTTAGTCCAGTTTGTGGGCTAAGGAAATCTCTTTCCGGTTTCTCTAGATTCAGACTTTTGACTAAAAGTCCTAATCAGCCAGGTGGAGTCTGGTTGATTGCCTGTGAATTAGCCAGCACACTGCTTGCGATTAGAGGGCAGTGTCTCTCCAACAGTGTAAGTTCCCTGTTACAGGTCGAAACTACTGGGGTTCGTTCTTAGGGCCTTTAATTGCTGGGGCCCAATAGTCCCTTAGGGTCTGCGCTTTGCGAAACACAATGTCTGGTTTAGATTTCACACCCTGGAACCCAAATGGGATCCAGATTAATTCCTTCCAGTGTTTATATAATGCTTTTCTTGATAGCATCATGGCTCTAGTGTACTGATGATAAAGACAGGATCTTCATCGATTTCTTAATTTTTTATCATCAGATTCACCTCAATCTAATGTTAAGTACCAGTCTTTTCGTTTGGTTTGATGTGTAAAGGAACTCTTTTTACTTTCTTAACCTATTCACCTGACCCACAATTGTACTCTTTTATCGTCTTTCGAAGGAATTTGTCTCTTCAAAAATAGGGCTTGTTTGTTTCAAAGCTTGCTCATTGTGAAAATTCTCATTTCGCCGTGAAAATTGGTTATGATGGATATTGTTACCCATTTGTGGGGTGGAAGGTTGGAGAATAACATTGTCTCTTAAATGGTGTTTTGTTGTTGGACGCTTCGGATCCCAATGAAAAATGTCCAAAATCCATAAAATGAATGTGGTAGGGCTTCCCTGCCACTCAATTTAAATTGTATTGATTATCATTCAAAGTGTTATAAAGTTCAAGGTGAGGACTCACTCCGTTTCCCATATAATAGAGGTATCAGTCGATGACCTCCTACCACAGCATGAAGCTGTGGAGGGGCACATCGGCAACATGGAGGAGTTCCCACGGACCCATGTAAAAATTGTCAATTATTGGGCAAATGTTTGTCCCATCGTTGTGTCAGAACTTGGCAAATAATATATAGAATCAAACATAAAATACTGTGACTGAAAATAAAAATCTATAATTCAAATGAAAACTGAATCTGAGCAAAGTGGTATTTGTTATTCTCATGCTGAAGAAAATGTTCTACAGCTTTGCATCGCTTGGGTGAGGGATGCTCGTGTACAAAGGCCTGCACATCTAAGTGTATTCTTTAGGTGTGTATGGGTAGTGATGGCAACCAGAGGTTGCAAATAAAAAATCTAGATATAACGATAGTTTATGTAACTGCTAAGTTAAATACCTATGAAATAATAGGGTGCCTGGGGGGGATGCGAGGGATTGTGCCATTTTGGGATATGGTATACAAATGGGAAATGTGGGAGGGTAGGGGAGATACAGCTCAACCTCATTAGAGTGCGTGACTTGGGGTACAAGAAAGAAGACACATGCGTATATAAGCGATCGCGTTAAAAAATTTGGCCCAGATTGGCACCCCCCCGGGATTGTGGCCACCATAGGGGAGACTGGTATACTCTCCACTATCTGTGGTATCAGTTCAAGGCCCACCCCCATCACACATCTCGTCGATTGTCTGTACCAAGACGACGCCCAGCCACACCTGCTCCAGCACCGCGCTGCTGGAAGGGCAGAACAGTAAAACCCGCAGCGGGACATTCCCTGGCTACGTCACCGTGACCATCACGGTGGACACACATCAGCCACAGCCTAGCGCGCGGCCAACCGCCCCTAAGGGGACTGCCTCCAGGTCCCCTGCCTATGACAACAGGTCAGTGCGCAGCGCACGTGGAATACACAGAACACCCGCGGACACGGGACACAGGCACTCAAGGGTATAACGGGATCACTTATTCAACACTGCTACGGCTCCTCTGCCACTGCCAATACACTAACAGTAACGAATCGACTATTCTGCTCTCTCTCTTCCCCTGGACTCCGGCACCACATCACGATTATCCGATATCTCCACTCCTTGACCATGGCAAGTTACGCTGACAACACTCTGAACTCTCCTACCTGACCTGGCTAATGACTACCCACCTCTGGCACTTGGACCGTGGCTGCTCAGCTTGTTGGCGTTTGGCTATCAATATCCCACCTCAGCCTCGGAGTCTGCCTTGTTTTGTGGTACGCAACTCGTGGCACTGTCCAGACCGCGCCCCGATGCAACGGCACCCCCCCACCCACGACTGACCTGGTTTTGCCTAGCTGGCTCTCTTCCTCTCACTGCTGCTCTGCGTCAGCTTTGCGACAGGAGGGAGAGGAAAATCAGTGCCGCTCCCTTAAAGAGACAGTAGCCGTATGGATGTGGCTGTGGTGTGATTGATGCTGGTATGTTGTGTGTGTTGGCGGTGTATGTGTGTATGGTGTGCTGTGTATCGGAGTGTGTGTGTTCCTCAACTGTCTGTTTGTGTCACGTGAGTGTGTGTGTGTGTACCTCTCCTGTTGTGTCTGTGTGTCTGTGTGTGTAGTGTTGGTGTGTGTTGTTGTGTCCGTGTTGTGGTGGTCTGTATGTTTTTGTAGTGTCTGTGTTGTTGGTTGTGTTATGTGTGTACTCTGCTGGTGTGTGTGGTTGTGTGTGGTTGTGTATGTGTTATAGTGTGTGTGTGTGTGTGTGTGTGTGTGTGTGTGTGGTGTGGTGGTGTGTTGGGGTGTGAGTGTGTGTGTGTGTGTGTGTGTGTGTGTGTGTGTGTGTGTGTGTGGGGAAGTGTGTGTGTTTTGTGTGTCTCTGTCTGTGTGGTGTGTTCTGGTGTGTGTGTGGGGTGTGTGGGTCTGTCAGTGTGTGCTGTGTGTCCCTCGTGCTGTGTGTGTGTGTGTCGTGTGTGTGTTGTGCTGTGTGTCATTTGTCGTGTAGTGTGTGTGTGTGTTGTGTGGTGATGTGTGTGTGTGTGTGGTGTGTGTGTCGTGTGTGTGTGTGTTGTGTGTGTGTGTGGTTTGTGTGTTGTGTGTGTCTGTGTTGGTGTGTGTCGGTGTGTAATTCTGTGTGTGTGTTTTGCAGTCCTTGGGTATGAATGTAAAAGACTGAATGATGTTATTCACTCCCGTCTGCAGGTCACCGGGGGCTGTCAGCATGCTCCTTGCTGTGGAAAAAACTCATGAAGGGCTGGAGATAGTAGAGCGTCATGAGTGACAGTCCTAGGTAACCGACATCAAAAGACGCCCCAAGGGTTCACGTGATGTCGCGGGTGCCATAGCAACGGACGTCATGTGAACGCCCTCGACGTCATTCTGAGCTAAAGAGGAGGGGGGGGGGTTGCGCAGCCAGCCAGAAAGCCGTGGTCACCTTAGCAGAGCACAGCACGAGAAGACTTGGAAACGGCATGGATAGGAGTTATACATATTATTGGGAGCGCACGCTCACACGTTATAAGCGGATTGCGTCAGTATAACGGGTTTGCGCTATAACGGGGTTACCTGTATAAAAAAAATCAAATTCTAAACTTGTAAAGGATCCCCATATTACAGCTTCCCCAAATATGCGTTAAAGAGACACATTGAAATTGTTTTAGTCGGATCTCGTTTTAAGTAGTTTTGTCAGAACTATCAGTGTGTTTTGTGCCCTAGCCACCCCCCCCCCCCACTCCCCTTATATGCTGCCGTGCCTTGGTAAATTTGGATCAATCTTAGGGATGTAATATGTTTTTGTTCACTGGAATTCAATTGTGGAATGATTACTAGATGTATTATAGAAGTTTTTTGATCTCTATTCGACACCGTTTAGAGGGAAATAGGTGGGAAATGTGGAGTTTCGGTTGTAACCTGTATTGTAAGTTACCACCGTTTTAATGAACTCTGGATCGCATTCTTAAGTAGATCCTCCAGATCTTGCAACAGCTTTCAAACAGCTACGTCATCATTTGAGCAATATTGCCTGTCGCTATAAGATCAATATATATTACGTGTTTTAGATCCATTAAAGTTTAATTCCTACGCAATTTTTTTCAGATCTATATCTAAATCAAATTCATTGGGGGTACCATGTCGGGGAGAATGATTAAACCCTCAAGAACTCAAAAGTGAGCAATATATTTTTCAGAGATGAAAGATTTATATTAGTGTTCTCGGGTTCCCCTTTTTGGCAGAGGGGTTTCTTCCCCTCTTCTACCTTCTCCTGAATACGATCTTGTTCTCGTTTTAGAGTAGGGAGCAATAATGCCGAGAGTGGTTTTCTGGGACCCCTCGCACTCTTGATCTCGTTTTGGAAAACATTGACCCAGGCCAGTAATCACTATCCATGTGGAAGTTGCCTCTAATTTGGGGACCTATTGCCTAACGAAAAGTTCGAATGTTCAGGCGGTCCTCGGTTATCCACCGGATCCCTTTCTGGGAGTAGCGTTGGTAGTGAACCGTGGTAAAGTGAGTCGATTTGTTAATCAGTGCGTGATCGTTGGAGTAACGCTTTCCAGGCGTCGAAAAAATGGCTCATAGGGTTGCATTGTTGAAAGCGTTGGGATATCCATTCGTGTTAAAGTGAAAACGTTGGATAACAAGGACTACCTTATTTACGTTGGGAGGCAATAATTCAACTCTTACTTGGCTATTTTCCTTTTTCAAAGATTTTTGTTTGGTATCATATTAGTATGCCAACTGTGGGGTCCGTCTCTCATCATGTTTTATCCTTGGCACTTAGTGCTTTCACTATTTTCCCTTTATGAACCATGGTTGATAAAATGACGACTATTTTTAATGGACATACGTTGGTTGTGGCCACTACACACCATTACTATTATGAGTTGTGCTGAGGCTGAAGGATATTTGAGAAAGATTATTTAAGGGTTAGCACCCCAAAAGCATTTTAGTTTTTGTCTGTCCTTTCGGACCCAGAAAGGTTTGGGAATGGAATATTACTTTTAGTCCATTCTCACCCCCCACCCCCCCCCCGTGCTCCCATTTTTGTTTGTTTGATGATAGTTAATCAGTTGTATTCCTGATATCCAAATGAAAAGGATTCTCGCTCAGATCGTGTGAGGAAATTGCTTACAGTATGTGATAAAGGAAAATACCATCTCCCATACGTGCAAAATAATAGTGGGAATAAATTATATAGCATCGACGTTGTGATTGGGTTGAGTATAAACTCAATTTAACGTGCTGTGTTGGTATCACAAAAGTAATATCATATACACGCTGTTACAATATTGATTACATGGAGGTTTCTGCTGCTGTACTCATGGATTGGCTCCACAAACCGTGTACTAAAGCAAAACAACATAAAGAGAACACAGACGCAAAACCTCATACGTGTAGTAAATATAAATTTAATAATGGTATATCAGCAGGTGAGTATTACACGTACAGTCATCAAATTAAACAACTAGCAGACATGTTTTGGGACATGTTCACACATCAGCAAACAGCAACTGCATCCTTTCACGTCAGGTCAGGAACCCCTGCTCTTCTCTGGTGTATGTCTCTAGGTCCTGTCGTTCGGCAGATATCGCGTCTCACAGCGGGATGAGAGAAACAACTGCCTGCCTTGGATGTGAGCGAACGCGGACCTCTTCAACTGAATCGGGTGTCGGGTCTCCAGGAGCATAGGCAATGACTTTCATCAAGGCTCCGTCGCGTCTTTTGCAAGTTTGGCCGATGTAAAATGTCTACATACAAAATCACCATTGTTATACTCAAGACTGGACAGATATCATAATGGTGAATGTGGGGTCTTGGAACGCAGCCCTTCTTCCTACTACGTTTCATATAAAATACTTCATCAGTGGAACTTCCAATGACAATAAACTCAAGATTTTTGATACAAGGTGGAATTTTTATCCGATTCTCACCCTCGGGCACTCTTTTGTTCCTAAGTACTCCTCTAAAGTGGCCATTATCCCACCACCATCTTATCTACCTGTTGCAATCATTTGGACAAGAGAGAAGACAAAAGAAAGGTGATTTCACATTCAGGAGGTTTTGCATTGATATATACAAGATACCAAAATTATATTACCCACCATCCATGCAAGAGTTTTGACTCGTATGTCTGTCATTATTGACATTACAACCATATTCTTGAAGCAATTTGAGCACCCATACCCTCTATTTTGGACAGAGGAGAGAAGCATGGTTGGCAGGTCTCACTTCTACATCTTCTAAAGTGTGTTCTTCGGTAGTACATATGGCCCAATGTGTACTTCAATTATTTCTATCCTCCTATAAACAGCTGTTTGTACCATGCTTTGAATTACAGTTCACCCACTCAAGCGACTGCGTGCTTGTCTCACATGATTTCGTGGACATTTACACGCAATCGTTATCCTACATTTCTTTATGGGACTTGCAACCTACTACATTTTCTGCTAATGAAGTGCTGCTGACTTTATCCACTCTCACACGTTAGGAAAGGAGGTAATGTGGTGAATCTCGCTGCAGTTTTAATTCAATAGAACACTATTACTCGGTCGCAGGGTGAAGTAGCACTTACCAATAAGGGAATGGCCAAAGAAAATACAATATGACCCTATATATAATAACCTGGTAGGAAATAGTGGCAGAGTACTGTTTATAGTAACACCCAAAACCAATGGATTAAACTATAAAAATAAAGGCTAATCCCTAACGATTAGAGCAATATAAAAAAAGAAAAATTAAAAAAGCAGTCTGGTCGTATGCATGGAGTAAGGACTCAGTCTATATTGAAACGACGTTCGAAAAGATCCAAGTAGAAATTGAAATATCCAAGGAATCCGCACTCCATTGCTGTCTTGTACGTCGTAATGGAAGAAATCCTTGCTGCTGAGCGCATTGAGTCACTCCCACAGTCAAAATGTATCCCAAGGTCCCTCATTATTCTTTAATTTTGGCGGTGGAAACTTAGACGTTGAGTCAATCACTGACCTGCACAAGATCCCAGAAATAAATAAACTCTATCAGTTTGACAGGTTACATCCATAAAAATTCCTTATCCACTCGACCTCTATAATTATCCTAATTCCAACAACATTCATCTGTCATACAGTACAATAGACAACACTTGCACCACGAACTGTCCTACACTGTGTGCGTGGGTGTTTAGGCTAGAGGGTCTCCAGGGAAGAGGACATCAGAGCTTTGAGAATTACATCTGACATAGACAGCTGTCCTGGAGTGGGTGGAACGTCAGCAATCGCTGGCTAAGTGACGGCTTCCCACTGGTAAATTCAGGAATGTGGGTTGTGGCTGCGTCGCATAGCATGAGGTCAGAGTGCGACATTGATATGTGAACATAACCAAAACTATGTGGGTGGAGGGAAGAGCGAGAATGAGTATTCTCTTCTACCCTCCTCCTGCCTTGCTCTTTCTCCCCCATCTCTAAATTCTTTTCTTTCTGAATAAGGTTCTCTCCTAGATTTCAGGGCCTCGGCTCCTGCGTCGCCTTTGGTCATTAGCGACGGCCCATCCGATTGAAAAAGCATGAGAGGAAAGTGCGTCGAGAGATTCAAAGGCGAAAATGAAAGTGTCTTGTGTGGAATAGCTTCTCTTCTTTCCCCCTTCTCAGATGAAGCGAAGAAGAAGAGGAGAAAGACCTTCCCCAGTCACTTCTTGAGGTTCCAAAGCTCATCTCTCTTCTCTTCTTCTCTTCATACTCCCCCATCTCTCTCTCTCATCTCTCTCTCTCTTTTCTCTCTCCGCTCCCTCCCTATCGCTTCGTCTCTCTCCTCTCTTCCCTCCCTCTCCGCTCTCTTTCTGCCTCACCCTCAATCTCTCTTTCCCAGTCACACATTCTTCCTCTCCCTTCCTTCCTCACCCTCCCCATCTATTTCCCTCCATCTCTTACTTCTTTATCTCTCTCATTCACCCTCTCACCCATCTCTTACTCTCTTTCCCTTCCCCCTTACCTTCCCCACCTCTCTCCCTCTGTCTCTTACTCTCTCTCTCTCTCCCCCCTCACCCTCTCCCATCTCTCCATCTCTCTCTCTCCCTCCTCTCTGCTCTCTTGCCCTTTTTCTTGCTTCCTCTTCTCTCATTTATTTACATCTGTTTTCCTTCACACGTTTCCTTTCTTTCTTCTTTCTTTTTTTTCCGGTTACCTCATCTCTCCCCCCTCCTTCTTTCTTCCTTTCATTTTGACTTTTTCTCCATCCTCTCATGTCTCTTCTTCATCTTTTCTTCGTTTTTTTTTTTTGGCAGCTTCTCTCTCTCTCTCTTTCTCTCCTATCATTATCTCTATCTCTCCCCTTCTTCCCCTCCTCTCTCTCATTGTCCCCTCACCTCGCTCTACCACTCTGTCTCTCAGCCTCTTCCGCCCACTCTTCCTCTCCTCCTCTTCTCCACTCTGTTCTCTCTCACTCCCCCCCCTTTCACTCTCTCTCTCTCTCTCTGTCTCTCTCAATCTCTGTCTCCAAAAACTTCTCTCTGTCTCCAAAACAATCTCTCCTGTCTCCAACCTCTCCTCTCTCTCTCTCTCTTCTCTCTCTCTCACCTTTTTATTTACTCCTGACTTTCGTTTCCTCTCTATCTCTTCTCTCTCTCCCTCTCTCCATATGTTCCATCACTCCTCATCTCTTTCCTCTCGCTTATTCTCTCTTTCCCCTCTCTGCCTCTCTCATTTTCTGTCATTTTTCTCGGTTTTTTCATTTATTATCAAACACAAACCATGTTTCTTCTTTTTATTCCAACAGAGGCTCAGATCAACGGAATTGGAACTGGTATGTATTATAGCACCAACATAAGCTATGAGTCTGTTCCTCCCCCCGCAGGGTGACACAGTGACACAGACAGAAGGAGCTATGTAGTTGTCCTCCCCCGCAGGGTGACACAGTGACACAGACAGAAGGGAGTCTATGAGGCTGTCCCCCCCCCGCAGGGTGACACAGACAGAAGGGAGATATGAATCTGTCCCTCCCCCGCAGGGTGACACAGACAGAATGGAGATATGAGTCTGTCCCTCCCCCCGCAGGGTGACACAGTGACACAGACAGAAGGGAGCTTAGTTCTGTCCCTCCCCCCCGCAGGGTGACACGTGACACAGACAGAAGGGAGCTATGAGTCTGGCCTCTCCCCTTCCCGCAGGGTGACACGTGACACAGACAGAAGGGACTATGAGTCTGTCCCTCCCCCCCGCAGGGTGACACAGTGACACAGAAAGAAGGGAGCTATGAGACTGTCCCCTCCCCCGCCGGGTGACACAGTGACACAGACAAAGGGGAGGCTATGAGCCTGTCCCTCCCCCGCAGGATTGACAAGTGACACAGACAGAAGGGAGCTAGAATCTGTCCCTCCCCCCCGCGGTGACACAGTGACACAGACAGAAGGGCGCTATGAGCCTGTCCCTCCCCCGCAGGGTGACACAGTGGACAACAGACAGAAGAGAGATATGAATCTGTCCCTCCCCCGCCAGGTTGACACAGGGACACAGACAGAGAGAGCTATGAATCTGTCTCCCCTTTATATCAATTCATATTACTTCAATTCCTCCCTATCTCTTTCTCTCTCTCTCTCCCTCTCGGCCTCCCTCCCTTTCTTTCACATTTTTCTCAGTTCTCATTTATTTATCAAACACAAACCTTGTTTCTTCTTTTAATTCCAAAGATGCTCAGAAAACGCAACTGCCACTGGTAAGTATTTATAGCCTAACATAAGCATTTATTTATAAAAATTTTTTTACCAGGAAGTTTCCCATTGAGAGTTACCTTTCAGTTTTAAGTATGTCCGGAACACACGTTTATGAGACAAATATGTAGTTACAATAAGTGAACAGGGTTAACGTTATATGCACAGTTAGAGATAATATATGTTATAGGCGTATGTAACAGTTACAGACCCATATTAATATGTGAGATAGCTTATTTTGGAAAGAACTTAACTGGTGGTGGATGTGAGAGTCTCCGGTAGGTTGTTCCAGTTTGGGGTCCACGGTAAGAGAAGGAGGAGCGGCCCGGATACTTTGTTGAACCTTGGGACCATGAACAGTCTTTGTGGAGTCAGATCTCAGGTTGATAGGTGCTTGTGGTGGGTGTGAGGAGCTTGTTCGGATAGGCAGGTAGTTTGCCCAGGAAAGTATTTGATGTCAAGACGGAAAGATGAACTTTGCGCCATACTCGAGTGATGACACATCTAGTTCTTTGAGCATGTTCGCAGTGATGTGTGTTAGTTGCATTGGAGGAACAACGGCAATTGAATTGTAGAGAGGATCAATTTTTTGCCAAAGTGGGCTTGGTTGCCACCGTATACTAGTCTATAATTGGCATCAGCATCTGCTGTGCGATACGCTTTCTGACCAGCAAATTAGGGAGGATTTGTTCCCATAAGTACACCTAGTTGGCAAAGATTTGGATATCAGGGAATCAATGTGGACCCCAATGGTAAATGGCAGTCAACCATACTGCATGTCCAAATATTTGAAAACAGTAACAGGGTCAGGGATAGTTTAGCGTTGGTTCTGATCTGGAGCTTAATCATAGGAACCTTAGAGATGGTCCCAATACCATTGTTACAGTCTTGTCAGTGTTCAAACTGTTGTGGGGAAATCCAATTTCAAGTTTCAAAAAGTCAGTAGTGAATACGTGTCCAATGTCGAAGTGGTTACGAATGTGTGCATTTAAATTGTGTCATCCACATACATGTGTATTGAAGCTCCCTTACAAGCTGTAAAGATCATCGTTCAACAATGAGAAGAGTAGGGCCCCAGAACGAGCCGCAGGTGATATCCAAGGGGTTGGAGTTAGTGCTCGAGATAGATACAGCTATGAGACTGTCCCTCCCCCCGCAGTGTGGACACAGTGACCACAGACAGAAGGGAGCTCATCTAATTAACTAATAATAATGATGTCTCTTTCACTCTCTTTTGACTCTCTATCTTTCTTTGTCAATCTCTTTCTCTTCTTTCTTCTCTCCTATTATTTATTCTTACTTTCCATCCCTTCTCTCTCTCTCTCTCTCCCTCTCTCCATCCCCCCCCTCCCCATCTCTTTCCTCGCTCGTTCTCTCCGTCCCTCCTGTTGGCTGCTCTCCTTTTCTGTCACTTTTTTTAGTTTCTCATTTATTTATCAAACACACAACTTGTTTTCTTTTTTTTATTCCAAAGGTACTCAGAACAACGCAACTGCCACGTGGTATGTATTTTAGCACTAACATAAGCTATTTATTTATAAATGTTTTACCAGGAAGAAATCCATTGAGAGTTATTGTACCTCTCATTCTAAGTATGTCTGTCATACAGTTATGATGACAAATATATGGTTTAAAAATGCATAGTTACAATAAGTGAACAGGGTTTATACATTATATGCACAGTTAGAGATAAATATGTCATAGAGGTATGTAACAGTTATAACCATATTAATTGTGGACAGCTTTAGTTTTGAAAGACCTTAAAGTGGTGGTGGATGCGAGAGTCTCCGATAGGTTGTTCCAGTTTAGGGGTGCACGGTAGGAGAAGGAGGAGCGGCCGGATACTTTGCTGAACTTGGGACCATGAACAGTCTTTTGGAGTCAGATCTCAGATGATAGTGCTGCATGTGGTAGGGGTGAGGACTTGTTTAGGTAGTTTGCCAAAAGTATTGAAGTCAAGACAGGAAAGATGAACTTGCGCTTAGACTCGAGTGATGACCAATCTACTGTAGTTTCTTTGAGCATTTCACAGTTTGTGTGTTGTAGTTGCACTGGAGGACAAAGCGGCATAGTGAATTGTAGGGGGTATCCTTTTGCCAGAGTACGTTTGGGTTGCCATCCCTTGTCCACCATAGTCTATAATGGCATCAGCATCGCTGTACGATATGCTTTCTCACCAGCAAAATTAAGAAGGTTTGTTCCTATAAAGTACACCAAGTTTGGCATATGTTTTGGATATCAGGGAATCATGTTATTCAGAATAGATATTAGTGTTAGGACCAATGAACGTGGTCTGCTTTGGAGGAGCTCATGGGCTTATACGACACTTTGGCCAAAGAGTTAAACTAAAAGACCATTTATTCAAAATATATTTATATTTATATATATAGGCACTGTACTGTGTATTTGTGTCAATGGATGAGCTCTGTCTGTGTTTTATGTTTTGTCTATGATTTTAAATGGGTATCAATTTTGCCAGAGTGCTTTTGGGTTGCCATGCCATATACTATATGTCCCATAGTCTATAATTGTCATCAGCATCTGCTGTCGATACGCTTTCTCACCGCAAAATTAGGGATTTTGTTCCTATAAAGTACCCCTAGTTGGCATAGGTTTTGGGATATCGGGAATCAATGTGCATCCCGAATGTTAAATTTAAGGTTGTCCGTGTGGGTTGGGAAAATAGTTGGGTTAGGGTTAAGTGACTTAAGTTGTTATCTGGTTTTCTTGTTTTTGTATCTAGCCAATTGTCGTAGAAATCCCAAGAACTTACAGGGTGATATCATTCAGGGATAGTAGTGGGGACTTTAGGGGGGCGGTAGATGCCAGCAATAAGAACGGGCTTAGAAAAGGGAGGCACGGAGACACAGACAGAACGAAGCTATGAGTCTGTCCCCCCCCGCAGGGGTGACACAGTGACACAGAACAGAAGGGAGCTATGAGTCTGTCTCTCCCCGCAGGATGACACAGTGACACAGACAGAAGGGAGCTATGAGTCTGTCCCTCCCCCAGCAGGGTGACACAGTGACACAGACAGAAGGGAGCTATGAGTCTGTCCCTCCCCCGCAGGGTGACACAGTGACACAGACAGAAGGAGCTAGAGTCTGTCCCCATCCCCACCCCCCGCAGGTTGAAATAGTGACACAGACGAAGGGAGATATGAGTCTGACTCTCCCCCGTAGGGTGACACAGCGACACAGATAGAAGGAGCTATGAGTTGGTCTCTCCACTGCAGGGTGACACAGTGACACACAGACAGCAGGGAGTTATGAGTGTGTTCCTCCCCCATAGGGTGACACACACTGAAGGGAGCTATAGCCTTTCCCCCCTCAGCAGGGTGACACAGTGACACAGAAGGGAGCTATGAGTCTGTCCCTACCCCCCACAGGGTGACACAGTGACCAGAAGGGAGTTGTGAGTCTGTCCCTTACCACAGGGTGACACAGTGACACAGACAGAAGGGAGCTATGAGCCTGACCCTCCCCATAGGTGACACAGACGAAGGGACTATAAGTCTTTCCCTCCTCAGCAGGGTGACACATGACACAGAAGGAGCTATGAGTCTGTCCCTCCCCCGCAGGGTGACACAGTGACAAATAAGTGAGCTCATGAGTCTGTCTGCCCTCCCCCGCGGGTGACACAGTGACACAGAAGTTCTCTTTCTCTTCTATTTTCTTCTCTCTCCCTTTGATTTATTCCTGACTTTCGTTCCTTCGCTTATCTCTTCTCCATCTCTCTCTCTCTCCATATGTCCATCCCCCATCCATCTCTCTCCTCGCTTGTTCTCTCCCTCCCTCTCGCCTGTCTCATTTTCTGTCACTTTTTCTCTGTTTACTCATTATCTATCAAACACAGCCCATGTTTCTTTTTATTTCCAACAGGAGCTCAGACAAACGCATCTGCCTTGGTATGTATTATAGCACTAACATGAGCTATGAGGTCTATCGCTCCTCCCGCAGGGTGACACAGTGACACAGACAGAAGGGAGCTATGAGTTCTGTCCCTCCCCCCGCAGGTTGACACAGTGACACAGACAGAAGGGAGCTATGAGTCTACCGCTCCTCTGCAAGGTGACACAGTGACACAGACAGAAGGGAGCTATGATTCTGTCCCTCCCCCCGCAGGGTGATACAGTGACACAGACAGAAGGGAGCTATGAGTCTGTCCCTCAACCACAGGGTGACACAGTGACACAGGCAGAGGGGAGCTATGAGTCTGTCCCTCCCCCCGCAGGTTGTCACAGTGACACAGACAGAAGGAAGCTATGAGTCGGTCCCTCAACCACGGTGACACAGTGACACAGGCCAGAAGGGAGCTGTGAGTCTGTCCCCTCCCCCCGCAGTTGACACAGTGACAGACAGAAGGAGCTATGAGTCTGTCCCCCCCCCACAGGTGTGACAGAGTGTCCCTCTCTCTTGTTACAGGTGTCCCAGGATGGGGTGTGGCCCTTTTAGTCTTGGCTTCACTGATCCTCGTCACCTGCTTTGCTGTCTGTGCTGTGTGGTAAGTTCATAAACCCCACCCCTTACATTGGGTGCTAGCTTCGTCCTTCTCAACATGTTAAATTGTGCAAGAACTGCTATGGGATAAGAGTAGAGGTGGACGAGTCAGTTTCGCGGGGTTAAATCTAAATTCGATTGGATACAGCCAGTGGATGGATTTGCAGAATCCGTCAATGAGCTGCAAAATCCATGGATTTATATTTGCAATAATAATTAAAATCGCCAACCGCGAATCACCCTTTTTGTGATATCGATCCGAGGAAATTCGCAGACCGCAAGTATCGGCCAATCCGCTGCGGATATAAATCCTCCCCGAAATTTGCCATCTCTTTATAACAAAGCATCTGACACACAGGGACTCCTTTAAGTTTATTGGGTTAGCGTTGCCTCCCTGTGATGGATACGAGGTGCGCCTCACACAGGGGATTCCTATAAGTTAATCGGGTCAGCAGTGCCCCCCTCTGCTGAGATAAGAGGGCGTCTCACGCAGGGGATTCCTACAATTTAATGTGTATATATGATTAAAGTAGAATTTTGATTGGCCAATGTGATATCCATATAGATGATAGAAATAAAAGATCCAATGGGGTACATTTGCACGTCTCAGACAGGGCAGCAACACCGGTATTTCATCATTATCGTTTAGCAAACAGCGCTCCACTGCAGCCAGGGATTCTGGGTAATAACATGGAAATGAGCTCTTCGCTTCATGTCCATTTTAATATAGATGATATAAATAACATGAATTCCTATGTTGTATTAATTCTACCTTTCCTTTCAGCCTTGGCTGTGTAAGAAGAGTGTGGAGGAGATAGCAATTATGGATTTTCCAGTTCAAAATGACACTGAAAAGTCTCCTCGCAAAGCATTCTGGCCCCTGTAGTGTGGACCTTGGTCTGGCATGGCAATGTTTCTGGTCCCTGTAGTGCGCACCTCTCCCTCTGGTTCTAATTTGGCATGTATTCTGGTCCCTGTAGTGTGCACCTCTCCCTCTGGTTCTAGATTGGTAATGTATTCTGTCCCTGTAGTGGCGCACCGCTCCCTCTGGTTCTAGATTGGCAATGTATTCTGGTCCCTGTAGTGCGCCCTCTCCCTCTGGTTCTAGATTGGCAATGTATTCTGCGTCCCTGTAGTGCGCACCTCTCCCTCTGGTTCTAGATTGGCGATGTATTCTGGTCCCTGTAGTGCGCACCTCTCCCTCGGTTCTAGATTGGTAATGTATGTCTGGTCCCTGTAAGTGCGCACCGCCCCCTCTGTTCTAGATTGGCAATGTATTTGGTCCCTGTAGTGCGCACCCTCTCCCTCTGGTTCTAGATTGGCATGTATTCTGGTCCCTGTAGTGCGAACCTCTTCCCTCTGGTTCTAGATTGGCGATGTATTCTGGTCCTGTGTGCGCACCTCTCCCTCTGGTTCTAGATTGGGCATGTTATCTG
>WSYH01009217.1:0-26621 GCA_036426205.1 Ascaphus truei | reverse complement strand
GGGCAAAGTGTACTAATGGCAGTGACAGGGTTAAAGGGTCAGTCTCTACTAGGGGCAAAGTGTACTAACGGCAGTCACACGGTTAAGGGGTCAGTCCCTCCTAGGGGCAAAGTGTACTAATGGCAGTGACCGGGTTAAGAGGTCAGTCCCTCCTAGGGGCAAAGTGTACTAATGGCATTTTGTCTGATGTCACAGTGCATTCAATGAGAGTTTGCGCAGGCAAAGCCCCTCCCCTTTATTGGTTCACTGATAAGGACAGGGTGGGATAATCACGTAATTGATCAATGCCCCCCACCCCCCTCCCATACCGTCTTCTCAAATAAATGCAATTTCTATTAACTTTTCAGAGAAGCAAAAGCGACCGAATATTTGCTTTTAGCATGGGTAGATTTGTTTAAAGAAGCCCATGAGCTTGTTATGTCGCTCTTGCGAAGCGCAGGCCCCCTCTATATTCCCCCGCGCCGCCGCGAAATGATGGAACCACTGCTGGAATAGAGCAGGAGGCGTTGCATGGCTGAGTGCTTTGTCTGCCCCTGCAGGTGCGGATGAGAAGGTGGACAGTTATACGCTGAGGCGTCGGCA
The DNA here is from genome assembly GCA_036426205.1 of Ascaphus truei. Taxonomy (NCBI): domain Eukaryota; kingdom Metazoa; phylum Chordata; class Amphibia; order Anura; family Ascaphidae; genus Ascaphus; species Ascaphus truei. Next base: position 26,039 of record WSYH01009217.1, on the reverse strand, counting down.
CAGCACGGAGCTGTCCCCCTGCAGGCCGGGGCCAGGAGGCCCGCAGGGTAAGTGTGATACCTCTGTGTTAACCACATCAGTGCCGAGGGGCACGGGATCCTCTGCAATGTATTGCTGGCCCCTCTATCACTATACGGGGTTAATAGTGGGGTAAGTTATGTGTGTCAGTTGCCCCCATAGGTTGCAGTAAGATCACCTCTTACACGCTCGCTGGTTATGTGACCGTCACTGATTTGGGGTCAGGCCACACGGATTTATAGTATTTGTGTCACATAGATTTCAATGGGATCTCCCTCTCGCTCCCCCGCAGGCTGTAATGGGATCTCCCTCTCGCTCCCCCGCAGGCTGTAATGGGATCTCCCTCTCGCTACGCACCCCCGCGGGCTGTAATGGGATCTCCCNNNTCTCAGCTCACCGACCCCGCAACCTCATCTTTTTGATTTGGCACTGACCCTTCTGCTACGGCACCCCCGCGGCCTGTAATTGGATTCCTCTCGCATCTACGCACCCCGCGGGCTTGTATATGGGATCTACCTCTCCGCATGTCTAACGCAACCCCCGCCGGCGTGCTAAGGGTGATCTCCCCTCTCGCATGCTACGCACCCAAAACCGCCTGCTTAATGGCCGAATCGTGACCACCCTTTTGCTACGCACTCCCCCGCAGGACTGTAATTGAAGATACTCCTTTTCCTACGCACACCCCGCAGGCTGTAATGGGATCTCTCCTCTCGCACGCACCCCCCGAGCGGGCTTGGGGGAATGGATCTCCCTCTCGACTGACGCATCCCCGATGGCTGTGATGGGATTTCCCTCTCGCGAAAAATAAACGCAACCCCCGCGGGCGCTTGTTATGGGCAAAATCTCCTCAAAAAAGTCAAAGCTACGCACCCCCACAGTAAACAATGGATGGATAATCTCTCTCTCTATCGCATCCCGCGGGCTGTAAAGGGGAAATGGGGTGAGAAACAAAACACTGTAATGGGATCTCCCTCTCGCACACTACGCTGTAATGGGATCTCCCTCTCGCACACTACGCTCCCCCGCAATCTGTAATGGGATCTCCCTCTCGCACACTACGCTGTAATGGGATCTCCCTCTCGCACACTACGCTGTAATGGGATCTCCCTCTCGCACACTACGCTGTAATGGGATCTCCCTCTCGCACACTACGCTGTAATGGGATTGAAACCTCCTGAATGTTTTATATATCGCTGACAGAGTGTGCGGTGCTGTACATAGAATTTTGCAGGCACTGCAAGTACCTCTCCCGAAGAGCTTACAATCCAATGTTGGTGTGTGAGGCGCAGGGAGATCTGACTCTGAGATTGTAACCGGGGTTACCCCCATCAGCCCTCACACGCACGTCCCTAATGCACTGTTCCCGAGAGCTAACAATCACTTTCCATCAGAGGGCGGTTTCCGCCCCAGCCTGTGGCTCGTCGTTGACCCCAATCTGGTGATCCCATGTCCCGAGGGGGCTCCCCGCGTGCCCCCCGAGTGCCCCGTACCCTCCTCCGTGCCCCGGACGCCCCCCGCTGTGGATTATTCCACCATGGATGATTCTGAGGGGAACGTCTCCTCCGGCGGCGACCTGGTATGTACTGCGCTGAATCCTGGGGACGCCCTAATATGTGGGGAGGGGGCGAGGTGGGGAGAGAGATATCTTCCATATCACATTAAATAATTGTCACGGATGCTCACTGCAACCTGGACTGGACCGCGGGGCTGAGGTGGGGAATATATATAACCACCGCCCTAAGCCACGGGGGTGGGTCCGGATTGCAGGGTCGTGAACGTAGCCGGGTCAGGGTAGGAGAGTGGAGAGGGTAGCGGGTACTTGCCTATGGTTCAGGGTAGGAGAGTGGAGAGGGTAGCGGGTACTTGCCTATGGTTCAGGGTAGGGGCAGGTGGGCGCAGGGGAAAAAAGTTTGTTCACCCCTGACGTAGAGAACTCGAAGAGAGGGGATTAGCGGCAGAAGAGACTGTCACTACGAGAGAGTGACAGAGACAGGGCAGTGACAGAAGAGGGGCAGTGAGAAGGAAGTGTGACAAAGCCACAGGGCAGAGCCACAGGAAGAGACACGTTTGCAGAGGGTATCTCCTGGGGGATGTGTATATTTACTATAACCCTGATACTGTGTGGGGTGTGTGTCCATGTGTAATTATCCCTGTCTCTCCTCCTCTCCCAGCATTAATGGAGATGATGTTCGGTCTGTGACGGCCTCCCGCCTCCCTGCAGTTGTACCCCTGGCGTGGGTAACTCCGGCGCCTGGCTGCACTCCCCCGCCTCTCTCTGCACTTATACCCCGGCCGTGGGTAACTCCGGCGCCTGGCTGCACTCCCCCGCCTCTCTCTGCACTTATACCCCGGGCGGGGGTATCTCCGGGGCCTGGCTGCACGCCTCAGACGTCCCAAATCCTGTGCTGGGGCATGTCTCACAGAGGACGCTAGGCCCACACACCCGTCACGTGGATCAGTGTCCCTCCTTGCAGTAGTGTTACAGCACAATAAAGTCACATCATGGGACAGTACGTGTCCTGTGTGTCCCTCGCTCGTGTCCTCTGTGTCCCTCGCTTGTGTTGTGTGTGTGTCCCTCGCTCATGTCCTGTGTGTCCCTCGCTCGTCAGCAACAGGTCACGGGGTCCATCTGTCAGACATTCGAAGCATGATGGGGAGACGTGTGTGTGTGTGTGTGTGTGTGTGTATACACACAGGCTGAAACATGTGACCTAATGACAGGGTCATGTTTAATGGGTTTGTCACGGGAGACAAGAAATAATACCAGGGCTTTATATCGCCAGACAGAACACAAGAGTTTATAAAATTAATTTATTAGAAAAATATATCCACAACTATACAAAACACACAAACATCACATATACCCCCTGGAGAAACTGGGGGATACCCTGCATTCCTAGTTGCAGGGACCATCTTCCAGAGATTTCCCCTATTCTCTCTTCCTGCCCAGTGCCTACAGAACTGATTTTCAGGCCTGAGACCAGCACTGGATTGGACACTGCCGTTTCTCCCTGTCACAGCCACACCTCGTAACTCTCTGCAGGCTCTGTCTGCTAGGGGTCTCCCTCCCCACCTTTTTATACACTTAAAAAATAATATTGCAGCACTCCGGGACAGGTGCTGCTTACATGCCCAGGCCCTGATTGGTGGGTAGGAAGGTGCTGCCTACGTGCCCAGGCCCTGATTGGTGGGTAGGAAGGGCTGCTACGTTGCCCCAGGCCCTATTGGTGGGTAGGAAGGTGCTGCCTACGTGCCAGGCCCTGATTGGTGGGTAGGAGGTGCTGACTACAGTGCCCAGGCCCTGATTGGGGGTAGGAAGGCGCTGCCTACGTGGCCAGGCCTGAATGTGGTGGGTAGGAAGGTGTGCTTACATGCCAGGCCCTGATGGTGGGTAGGAGCGTCTGCTACGTGGCCAGGCCTCGATTGGTGGGTAGAACTGCAACATAACATTTGCAACATAACAAGTGATACAGGGGAAGGGCATAACAAGGTTGCAACAATCTCCTGCAAACATATTAACCCATTCCTGAGGTGCGGAACCAAGCAAGACATACATATATACATACATACATATATACATACAGACAGTTGTGTGAAAAAGAAAGTGCACCCTCTTTGAATTCTATGGCTTTCTCTCTTTGAAACTTTATTCTGGGCATTTTTTCAACTATTATTATTATTATTTATCTTCTGCACAAAAAAAATCAGCGCAGTTTAAGTTTGTAAATGAGAAATTAGTATTACTGGGAAACAGCATCCAGCAGTGAGAGCCGCCAGCGCCATACCTTCTGTACTGCGCAGTGAGAGCCGCCATACCTTCTGTACTGCGCAGTGACAGCCGCCACATAAACCTTCTCTACTGCGCAGTGAGAGCGCCCTAACCTTCTGTTACGCGAAGTGAGAGCCGCCATACCTCTGTTACTGCGCATGACAGCACCATACCTTCTGTACTGCGCAGTGAGAGCCGCCATACCTTCTGTACTGCGCAGTGAGAGCCGCCATAACTGCTGTAATGCGCAGTGAGAGCCGCCATACCTTCTGTAACTGCGCAGAGTGGACAGCCGCCATACCTTCTGTACTGCGCAGTGACACCGCATACACCTTCTGTACTGCGCAGTGAAGCCGCCATACCTTCTGTCATGCGCAGTGAGAGCCGCCATACCTTCTGTACTCGCAGTGAAAGCCGCCATACCTTTGTCTGCGCAGTGACAGCGCCATACCTGCGTACTGCGCAGTGAGAGCCGCCATACCTTCTGTACTGCGCAGTGAGAGCCGCCATACCTTCTGTACTGCGCAGTGACAGCCGCCATACCTTCTGTACTGCGCAGTGAGAGCCGCCATAACCGTCTGCTACTTGGCAGTGAGAGCCGCCATACTCTTATGCGCAGAGCCGCAACTCTTCTGTACTGCGCAGTGAGAGCCGCCATACCTTCTGTACTGCGCAGTGAGAGCCGCCATACCTTCTGTACTGCGCAGTGAGAGCCGCCATACCTTCTGTACTGCGCAGTGAGAGCCGCCACTAACCTTCTGTCTACTGGCGCAGTGACAGCGCCCATACCGTCTGTTACTGCGCAGTGGTTTACGCCAGCGCCATATACGTCTGTACTGCGCAGTGAGAGCCGCCGCCGCCATACCTTCTGTTATGACGCAGTGTGAGAGCCGCCGCCGCCATACCTTCTGTACTGGCCAGTGAAGACGCCGCGCCATACCTTCTGTACTGCGCAGTGAGAGCCGCCATACCTTCTGTACTGCGCAGTGAGAGCCGCCGCCGCCATACCTTCTGTACTGCGCAGTGAGAGCCGCCATACCTTCTGTACTGCGCAGTGAGAGCCGCCAGCGCCATACCTCTGTTAACTGCTCAGTGGAGAGCCGCCAAACCTTCTGTACTGCGCAGTGAGAGCCGCCTACCTCTGTGTACTGCGCAGTGAGAGCCGCCATACCTTCTGTACTGGCGCCAGTGAGAAGCCCACCACCGCCATACATTCTGTACTGCGCAGTGAGAGCCGCCATACCTTGTGTACTGCGCAGTGAGAGCCGCCACTGCCATACATTCTGTACTGCGCAGTGAGAGCCGCCATACTTGGTATGCCGAGGGAGAGCCGCCATACCTTCTGTACTGCGCAATGAGAGCCGCCAGCGCATACCTTCGTACTGGGCAGTGAGAGCCACCATACCTTTCTGTAATGCGCAGTGAGAGCCGCCACAAGCCATAATTCTGTAATGCGCAGGAGAGAAGACAGTAGTTCCCGCGCAGTGAAGCCACCCTTACCTTCTGTAACTGCGCAGTGAGGAGCCGCATACCTTCTGTACTGCGCAGTGAGAGCCGCCATACCGTCTGTACTGCGCAGTGGGAGCCGCCAGCGCCATACCTTCTGTACTGCGCAGTGAGAGCCGCCATACTTCTGTACTGCGCAGTGAGAGCCGCAGCCCCTATACCTTCTGTACTGCGCAGTGAGAGTGGCCAGCGCAACCTTTCTGTACTGCGCAGTGAGAGCCGTCCATAGACCCATTCTGTACTGCGCAGTGAGAGCCGCCATACCTTGTTACTGCGCAGTGAGAGCCGCCATCCATACATTTTGTACTGCGCAGTGAGAGCCGCCATACCTCTGTACTGCGCGTGAGAACGCCATACCTTCTGTACTGCCAGTGGAGCCGCCAGCGCACATACCTTCTTGTACTGCCCAGTGAGAGCCGCCAATACCTTTCTGTATCTGCGCAAGTTTGAGAGCCGCCACCTTCTGTACTGCGCAGTGAGAGCCGACCATACCTTCTGGTTATGCGCAAGTGAGAGCCCGCCCCACCTTCTGTATGCGCAGTGAGAGCCGCCATACCTTCTGTACTGCGCATGAAGCCGCCATACATTCTTGTATGCGCAGTGAGCCCGACAGCACCATACCATCTGTACTGCGCCGTGGGAGCCGCCACCGCATACTCTGTACTGCGCAGTGAGAGCAGCCAGCACATACCTCTGTACTGCGCAGTGAGAGCCGCGCGCCATACCTTCTGTACTGCGCAGTGACGAGCCGCCATTACCTTCTGTACTGCGCAGTGAGAAGAGCCACCATACCTTCTGTACTGGCGCAGTGAGGCCGCCATACCTTCTGTACTGCGCAGTGAGAGCCGCCAGCACATACCGCTCTGTACTGCCGCAGGTGGAGCCGACCGCATACCCTGTACTGGCAGTGAGAAGCCGCCATACCTTCTGACTGAAGCATTGAGAGCGCAGCGCCAGACCTTCGTACTGCGCAGTGAGAGGCCAGCGCCATACCTTTTACTGCGCAGTGAGAGCGCCATACCTCGTACTGCGCAGTGAGAGGCCAGCGCCATAACTTCTGTACTGCGCAGGAGAGCGCCAGCAACCATACCGTACCATACGTATACCTACAGTACAATACCTACTCTGCCGTACAGAAGGTATGACGGCGCACGTGCAGTACGAAGGTAGACGGTGTCACTGGCAGTACAGAAGTATGGCGTGGGGTACTGGCTCCTCCAACTGCGCAGTGAGGCCTCAACCTCTGTACTGCGCAGTGAGCGCTCGCCATACCTTCTGTACGGCAGATAACCAAAACAACTGGTATGGGGGCGGGCATCTACCTCTCTCTCCCCCCCTCTCTATCCCAAGTTTTCCTATCACCTCCATCTCTCCCCCCCCTCACTCTCCTCCATCTCTCTCTCCCCCTGATATCCTTCCCCCCATCTTCTTACCCTCCATCTCTGCCCCATCCCATCTCCCCTCCGCCTATGCTCTCTCTCCCCATATCTCTCTCCCTCTTCCCCCCCTCTCCCGTCTCCCTCTCTTTAGCACAAAAGATGTGGGAGGGATGTTCTGGCCAAATTTCCACCTCCGCCCCTTCTCCCTTGGCTGCCGCTTGGTCCCCTCCATGAGGTTCTGACGGATCAGTTGCGGGTAGCCCCTATGCTTCATATTGGGATCTTCAGGGCACGGGGAGACGAGCCATGTGCACCACAAATGTTAGCGGCCCTACACGCATCTTCAACCCCAGCGCTCCGTTCGGGGACGGTGAGTGGACCGATGTGGGTGACCCTGAGGGGTAACGCGGACGCCGGTAAGTCGGTCACATACCTCACGCCTGTCCCTTTAACCCTCGCGCTGCGTTACTGCAATGTGGGAGCTCGGCAGTGAGGTGTTAAATTGGGAATGCGGGGGGTCGGCTGAAAAGCTTTTACCACCGCACTGTATTAGTGCTAAGTTATCTCGTCCCACAGCTCCGGATTGTAAGAGAAATCTGCAGATCCTGGCTATGCCCCGTGTGCAGGCATAAGGGGTTTTTTAGAGGGTATTTGGGGAGAATATCGAGGGTCCTTTTTGCCATTGCAGACTTGGGTACAACCGTATGGAAAACTCACCTACCCTGAGTGCCTTATGCCCTTCCTGTGCAGGTATGCCACCTCCTGAGGTGCCTTATGCTGGTTATCTGTAAGCACCCCTGAGTGCTTATTGCGGTTATGCGTAAGCCATCCCCTGAGTGCCATATTTCCACCGGTTATCCCCTGAGCTCCTATTGCCCCGGGTACTGAAGTAAACAATCCCTGAATGCCTTATTTGCCCCGGTTATGCTGTAAGCCACCCCCTGAGTGCCTTATGCCCCGGTTATGGTAAGCCACCCCTGAGTGCCTTATTGCCCCGGTTATACTTAAACCACCCACTTCCTTATTTCTTGGGAATGTCATGTACAGCCCATCTAACAGATATTTTGGGGGTGTCCAATGTGACAATGGTCCACTCTCTGCTCTTCACAGAGGGGGGTACCCCCCAGATCTCCTGGAGGCAGGTCGGGACCTGGAGAGTCTCGGGGTGCAGAGCGGCAGAGTCTGGGAATGCGGCCGGAAGGTCGGCTGTGCAGCGGTCAGCGAGGCTATACAACTCCTCCAGAGCGGTGCGTCTCGTAACAACCGGGCACAAGCCCTGGGACGCAGGGGACGTGCAGATGTGGTGAGACTCTTCCCTCCCCCCCCCCACTTTTATTTATAAACACACCAAATATGCACCGCCGCCAGTACAACAAGGGGTTTATATAACTTGTAAAATGCTGCATGCAGCTGGCCTAATACGATATCCCAGCAGAGGATTGTACAACTGATAACCAAATACTCCCCAGAACACTGCCTGCCTCTCTGCGTCCCTGTCTCTCTGTCTCTCTGCGTCCCTGCCTCTCTGCCTCACTGCGTCCCTCCCTGTCTCTCTGCGTCCCTGTCTCTCTGCGTCCCTGCCTCTCTGCCTCACTGCGTCCCTCCCTGTCTCTCTGCGTCCCTGCCTCTCTGCGTCCCTGCCTCACTGCGTCCCTCCCTGTCTCTCTGCGTCCCTGCCTCTCTGCCTCGCTCTGGCCCTCCTCTCTGCGTCCCCTGCCTCCGCGTCCTGCTCTCTCTCTGCGTCCCATGCCTCTCTGTCCCTGCTCCTGATCTCTGCGTCCCTGCCTCATCTCGTCCTGCTCTCTGGCCCGGCCTCTCTGGTCCGCCTACTCTGCGTCCCTACCTCTCTGCGTCCCTGCCTCTCTGCGTCACTGCCTCTATGCGTCCCTCCATCTCTGCGTCCCTGTCTCTTCTTTCAACCTCCCTACCTTCGTCTCCCTGCCCACAAAATCTATCTTGCGTCCCTGCCCTTCTCCTGCTCCCGCTGCCTCTCTGCGTCCCTTCCTCTCTGGGTCCCTCCACTGGGGCCTCCTGCTCTGCGTCCCTCCCTGCCTCTCTGCGTCCCTACCTCTGCGTCCTGCCTCTCTGCGTCCCTGCTCTCTGCGTCCCTGCCTCTCTGCGTCCCTGCCTCTTCTGCGTCCCCTGCCTCTCTGGCGTCCCTGCCTCTCTGCGTCCCTGCCTCTCTGGTCCCTTGCCTCTCTGCGTCCCTGCCTCTCTCGTCGCCTCTCTCTGAGTCCCCTCCCTGCCTTCTGGTCCTGCCTCTCTGAGTCCCTCACTGCCCTGCCTCGTGCGTCCCTGCCTCCTTCGTCCCTGCCACCCTCTCTGCGTCTGCCTCTGTCTGTGTCCTCCCTGCCTCTCTGCGTTTTGCGCCCCCACCTGCCTCTCTTGTCCCCCCTGCCTCTCTGCGTCCCCCCATGCCTCTCTGCGTTCCCTACCGTCGTCTGCGTCCCTGCTCTATCTGGCGTCCCTCCCTGCTCTCGCGCGTCCCCCCCTGCCTCTCTGCGTCCCTACCTCTCTGCGTCCCTGCCTCTCTGCGTCCCTCCCTGCCTCTCTGTGTCCCTGCCTCTCTGCGTCCCTCCCTGCCTCTCTGCGTCCCTGCCTCTCTGCGTCCCTCCCTGCCTCTCTGCGTCCCTCCCTGCCTCTCTGCGTCCCCCCCTGCCTCTCTGCGTCCCCCCCTGCCTCTCTGCGTCCCCCCCTGCCTCTCTGCGTCCCTACCTCTCTGCGTCCCTGCCTCTCTGTAGGCTCCTGCCATCTGAGTCCCTGCCTCTGCGTCCCTGCCTCTCTGAGTCCCTACCTCTCTGCCTCCCTGTCTCTCTGCGTCCCTGCCTTCTGCTTGTCCTGCCTTCTGCGTTCCTCCTCTCTGAGTCCCTGCCTCGGCGTCCCTGCCTATCTGAGTCCCTTACTCTCTGACGTCCCTCTCCCCCTGTCTCTCTGCGCTCCCTGCCCTCTCTGCGTCCCTGCTCTCTGCGTCCCATGCCTCTCTGCGTCCTGCCTCTCTGCGTCCCTGCCCTCTCTGGCTTCCCTGCCTCTCTGAGTCCCTGCCCTCTGCGCCCTACCTCTCGCGTCACCGACCTCTCGACGTCCCTTCCTCCGTCGTCCTCCTCTCTGCGTCCCACTACCTCTCTGCTTCCCTGCCTCTGCGTCCTGCATCTTCTTGAGTTCTGCCTCTCTGAGTTCCTCCTCTCTCTGAGTCCCTGCCCTGCTCTGTTCTTGTGCTGCCTACCTCTCTGCGTCCCTGCCTCTCTGAGTCCCTGCCTCTCTGATCCATGCCTTATGCGTCCACTGCTCCCCCTGTCTCTCTTCTGGCCCCTGCCCCCTGCCTCTTGATCATGCCTCTCTGCGTCCTGCCTTGCGTCCCTACCAATCTCTGAGTCCCTTGCCTCTCTGCGTTCCTTTGCCTCTCTGCTTCCCTGCCTCTCTGCGTCCCACCTCTCTGCGTCCCACCTATATGCGCTTCCCTGGCCTCTCGAGTCCCTGCCTCTGCGTCCCTGCCTCTCTGAGTCCCTCTCTTATGCGTCCCTTACCTCTCGCGTCCCTGCCTCTGCTCGTCCCTGCCTCTATGTGTCCATGCTCCTCTCTGAGTCCCTGCCTCTCTGCGTCCCCTGCCCTCCCGTCTCTCTGCGTCCTGCTCTCGCGTCCCTGCCCTCCTGCGTCCCCTACCTCTCTGCGTCCCACCTCTCTGCGTTCCCGCCTCTCTAGTCCCTGCCTCTCCTCGTCCCTACCTCTCTGGTCCCTACCCTCGCTGCGGTCCCTACTATCTGCGTCCCTGCTCGGCGTCCGGTCCGATCTGCGTTCCCCTACCTCCTGCGCCCCGCCTATGCGTCCCGCCTCTCTGCCGTCCCTGCCTCCTCTTGAGTCCCTGCCATCTGACGTCCCTGCCTCTCTGCGTCCTACCTTCTCTGCGTCCTACCTCTAGGCGGTCCCTGCCTCGAGTCCCTGCCTCTCTGTGTCCTGCCTCTTGAGTCCTGCCTCTCTGTCCCTGCCTCCTGTCTCTCTGCGTCCTGCCTCTCTGCGTCCTGCTCCTCTGCGTCCCTACCTCTCTGCGTCACTACCTCTCTGGAGTTCCCTTACCTATCTGCCGTCCTACCTCTCGGCGTCCTACCTCTCTGACGTCCCTGCCTCTGCGTCCCTGACTCTCTGAGTCCCGCTCTCTGCGTCCTGCCTCTGCGTCCAACCTCTCCTGCGTCCATCGCCTCTCTGAGTCCTCTGGCCTCTCTGCGTTCCGACCTCCTGCGTCCTACCTCTCTGCGTCCTGCATCTCTGCGTCCATGCCTATCTGCGTCCCGCATCTCTGCGTCCCTGCCTCTGCGTCCCTGCCTCTCTGAGTCCCTGCCTCTCTGCGTCCCTGCCTCTCTGCGTCCCTACCTCTCTGCGTCCTACCTCTCTGCCTTCTCTGCTCTCTGCCTCTATGACTATCGCGCCCTGCCTCTCTGCGTCCCTGCCTCTCTGCGTCCATGCCTCCTGCGGTACCTGACTATCGCGGCCCTGCCTATCTGCGTCCTGACTTCTGCGTGCCCTGACTCTGCGTCCCTGCCCTCGCGTCCCTGCCTCTCTGCGCACTGACCCTGGTCCCGGCCTCTCGAGTCCCTGCCTCTGCGTCCCTGCCTTCTCTGATTCCGGTCTCTCTGCACGTACCGGCCTCCCTGTCTCTCTGCGTGACTGCCTCTCTTGCGTCCCTGCCTCTCTGAGTCCCTACCTCTCGGGTCCCCCTACCTCTCTGCGTCTGCTCTGCGCCTGGCCTCTCTGAGTCCCTGCCTCTCTGCGTCCCTACCTCTCTGCGTCCCTACCTCCTCTGCGTCCCTGCCTCTCTGCTGTCCCTACATCTCTGCGTCCATGACTCTCTGCGTCCCTGCCTGCTGCGATCCATGCATCTGCGTCCATGCCTCTGGAGTCACTAACTTCTGCGTTCACTGCCTCGAGCTCCCTGCCTCTCTGAGTTCCTGGACTACTGAGTCCCTGCCTCTCTGAGTCCCTGCCGCTCTGAGGCCCCCTACCTCTTGGTACCTTGCTCTCTGAGTCCTGCCTCTGCGTCCCGCGCCTCTCTGCGTCCCACATCTCTGCGTCCCACTCTCGCCGTCCCGGCCTTCTCTGAGTCCTACCCTTGCGTCCCTGCCTCTCTGAGTCCCTGACTCTCTGGAGTCCTGCCTCTCTGCGTCCCTGCATCCATGTCTCTCTGCGTTCCCTCGCTCCTGCTCTGGTCCTGCCCTTGACGTCCCTGCTATCTGCGTCCCTCCCTCTCTGCGTACCTCCCTACCTCTCTGCCAGTCCCTACTCTCTGCGTCCCTGCCTCTTGAGTCCTGACAGCTGCGTCCCTGCCTCTCTGAGTCCCTACCTCTCTGCGTCCCTACCTCTCTGCGTCCCTGCCTCTGCGTCCCTGCCTCTCTGTGTCCCTGCCTCTCGAGTCCCTACCTCTTCTGCGTCCCCTGACTCCCTGTCTCTCTGCTCCTGCCTCTCGGCGTCCTGCCTCTCTGCGTCCTACCATCTCTGAGTCCTGACTCTGCGTCCCTGACTCTCTGCGTCCTACCTCTCTGCGTCCCTACCTCTCTGCGTCCCTACCTCTCTGCGTCCCTACCTCTCTGCGTCCCTGCCTCTGCGTCCCTGCCTCTCGTGTCCCTACCTCTCTGCGTCCCTGCCTCTCTGCGTCCTGCATCTCTGCGCCTGCCTCTCATGCGTCCCTGCCTCTCTGCGTCCCTGACTTCTGCGTCCCACCTCTCTGCGTCCCTACCTCTCTGCGTCCCTGCCTCTCTGAGTCCCTGCCTCTGCGTCCCTGCCTCTCTGAGTCCCTACCTCTCTGAGTCCCTACCTCTCTGCGTCCCTGCCTCTGCGTCCCTGCCTCTCTGAGTTCCTGCCTCTCTGCGTCCCTGCCTCTGCGTCCCTACCTCTCTGCGTCCCTACCTCTCTGCGTCCCTGCCTCTGCGCCCTACCTCTCACACTGAGTTCCCTGCCTTCTGCCGTCCCTGACTCTCTGCGTCACTACCCTTCTCTGCTCCCGCCTCTGAAGTCCCATACTCTCTGAGTTCCTGCCTCTCTGAGTTCCTGCCTCTCTGAGTCCCTGCCTCTCTACCTCTCTGCGTCCCTGCCTCTCTGAGTCCCTGCCTCTCTGCGTCCCTACCTCTATGCGTCCCTGCCTCTCTGCCTCTCTGCGTCCCTTGCCTCTCTGCGTCACTTGCCTCTGCGTCCCTGCCTCTCTGCGTCCCTGCCTCTCTGCGTCCCTGCCTCTCTGCGTCCCTGCCTCTCTGCGTCCCTGCCTCTCTGCGTCCCTGCCTCTCTGCGTCCCTGCCTCTCTGCGTCCCTGCCTCTGCGTCCTGCCATCGGCGTCCCGGGCCTCTCTGAGCTCCCTTGCCTATCTGCGTCCCTGCCTCTTCTGCGTACCTACCTCTCTGAGTCCATGCCTATCTGCGTCCCGCCGCCTACTCTGACGTCCTACCTCTCTGAGTCCCTACCTTCACTCGGGCCTGCCTCTCTGCGTCCCTGCATCTCGGCGTCCATGCCTCTCTGCGTCCCTGCCTCTGCGTCCCTGCCTCTCTTGAGTCCCGGCCCTTCTGCGTTCCCTGCCTCCTGGTCCCTGCCTCTCTGCGCCCGGCCTCTCTGCGTCCCTCTGGCCTTCTGCGTCCTGCCTCTCTACCTCTTGCGTCCTGCCTCTCCTGCGTCCCCTGCCGCTCTGCGTCCTTGCCTCTCTGCGTCCCTGACGCTCTCTTGACTCTCGCGTCCCATGCCTCTGAGCCCTGCCTCTCTGAGTCCCTGCCTGCCTCTCGCGTCCTATCCCTCTCTGCGTCCCTAACCTCCTGCGTCCCGGCCTCTGCGTCCCTTACCTCTCCTGCGTCCCTGCCTCTCTGAGTCCCTGCGTCCCTGCATCTCTGCGTCACTGCCTCTCTGAGTCACTGCCTCTCTGCGTCACTGCCGCCTGGTCCCTGCCTCTCTGCGTCATGCTCTCTGCGTCCCTGCTCTGCGTCCCTGCCTCTCTGAGTCCTGCCTCTCTGAGTCCCTGCCTCTCGGCGTACCGGCCTCTGAGTCCTGTCTCTGCGTCCCCTGCCTCTCTGAGTCCATCTGCTCGCGTCCTACCTCTCTGCGTCCCGCCTCTGAAGTCCCATGCTCTGCGTCCCTACATCTCTGAGTCCCTGCTCTCTGAGTCCCTCCCTCTCTGTAGTCCTGCCGCTGCGTCCAACCTCTATGCGTCCCTGCCTACTGAGTCCCTACCTCTCTGCGTCCCTACCTCTCTGCGTCCCTGCCTCTGCGTCCCTGCCTCTCTGAGTCCCTGCCTCTCTGCGTCCCTGCCTCTGCGTCCCTGCCTCTGCGTCCCTACCTCTCTGCGTCCCTACCTCTCTGCGTCCCTGCCTCTGGCGTCCCTACCTCTCTGAGTCACTGCCTATCTGCGTCCTGCCTCTCTGGTTCCCTACCTATCTGCGATCCCTGCCTCTGCGTCCCTTACCTCTCTGAGTTCCTTGCCTCTTCTGAGTTCCTGCCTCTCGGAGTCCGCCCTCGACCTCTCTGCGTCCTGCCTCTCTGGTCCTGCCTCTCGGCGATCCCTTACCTCTCTGCGTCCTGGCCTCTTGCCTCTCTGAGTCACTGCCTCTCTCGTCCATGCCTCTGCGGCCTGGCCCTGCCGCTACTCTGCGTGCCCTGCGTCCCTCATCTGCGTCCCTGCCTCCTCTGCTCCCTGCCTCTCTGCGTCCCTGCCTTCTGGCCTTGCTCTGGAGCCGCATCCTGCGCTCTCTCTGCGTCTCCTGCCCTCTGCGTCCCGCGCCTGCTCCTGCTCGTCCCATGCTCTCTGCCCGTCCCTGCCTCTCTGCGTCCTGTCCCTCCTCTCTGCGCTCCCGCCCGCCTCTCTGCGTCCTGCCTCCTCGTGCGTCCCTCACTCTGCCTTACTTGGCGTCCTTTCCTCTTCCTCACTCGTCCTGCTCTCTGGCGTCCCTGCTCTCTTGCGTCCCTGCCTCTCTGCGTCCATGCCTGCAGTTCCATCTTCTGCGTCCCTGCCTCTCTGAGTCCCTGCCTCTGATCTGACGCATCTTCTCTCTGCTCTACTCTCTGCCGTCCCTGCCCTCTATCGGTCCTTCCTGCTACTCTCTCTCGTCCCGTCCTTCGACGTACCTCTCGACCTTCTCCTCGTCCCTGCCTCTCTGCGTCCCTGCCCTCTGTCCGTCGCCATGCCTCATGCGTCCCTGCCTCTCTGCGTCCTGCTCTTTGGTCTCTCTAGCCTGCGTCTACTGCCTCTCTGCGTCCCTGCCCATCTGCGTCCCTGCTCTCATCTGCGTCCCTGCCATTGCGTTCCTGCCTCATCTGCGTCCCTGCACTCTATGCGTCCCGCCCTCTTGCCTCTGCGTCCTGCCTCTCTCGTCCTGCTCTCTGCGTCCCTGCCCTCTGCGTCCTCCTTCTGCCTCTCGGCCTCTCTAGCCCGGGCCTCTGGTCCGGATAGCCGCGTCTGCTATCCCTACTCTCTGGTTCCGCCTGGCCTCTCTGCGCCTCACGCCTCTCTGCGTCCCTGCCTCTCTGCGTCTCTGCTCCCTCATCGTCCCATCTGCCTATCTGCTGGCTCCACTGCCTCTCTGACTTCCGACTCTACTGAGCCCTCTCGCACTACCTTGGTGTCCGCTCGCCCTGCCTCTCTGCGTTCCCTGCCTCGCGTCACTAACCTATGCCTCCATGCCCTCGCGAATCCTACCGCTCTTGAGTCCTGCCTCTCTGATCGGGTCTCCTGCACTCTCTGCGTCCCTGTAGCTCCTCTCGTCCTGCGTCTGCCTGATCTGAGTCCCTCCTACTCTGCCTCTCCCTACTCTGCGTCGCCCTGCCAATCTGCAGTCACTGCCTTATGAGTCCCTGAAGACGCCAGACCCTCTGCGTCCCTACCCTCTGCGTCCGGCGACCTCTGAGTACCCTGCCTTCTGTGGTGTGCCTCCTCTGGTCCCATCCTCTCTGGTCCCTACTCTCTCTGCGTCCTGCCTACTGGTCCCTCCCGCCTCTCTGCGTTCCCTCCGCCTATCGCGTACCCTACCTCTGGCGTCCTGCTCTCTCTGCGTCCCTTCCTCTCTGCGGTCCCTGCTTAGAGTCCATGCACTCTCTGCGCCTCCATGATCCCTGTCTCGCGTCCATGTCTCTCTGCGTCCCTACCTCTTGCTCGTCCGTGCCTATCTGAGTCCCTGCCTTCTCTGCGTCCCTGCCTTCTCTGCGTCCCTGCCTCTGGTCCTGCCTCTCTGCTCCCTCTCTGGTCCATCAGCTCTCTGCCCGTCCCTGCCTCTCTCCGCGTCCCTGCCTCTCGGCGGTCCCTGCTCTCTCGGATCCTCTTAGGCGTACCTGCTCGCTGCGTCCCTGACTACTCTGAGTCCATCGCCTCTCTGCGTCCCTGCCCCCCTGCTCTCGTCTGATCGCCGCCCGGCCTCCCATCTGCAGTCCCTTGCCTCCTTTTTTGCGTCACCTGCGCTATGCGTACCTGCTCTCTGACTGCTCTGCCTACTCTGCGGTCCATCCTCATCTGCGTCTCCTCCTGCTCTGCCCCTCTGCTGTACCTCTCTCTGCAGTACCCTCTACTCTGCGTCCCTGCCTCTCTCTCCTGCCTCTCTGCTGTCCTGCCTCCTGCTCCCTCCTCTACTCGTCCTGCCTCTCTGCGGTCCCTAACTCTAGGCTCCCTACCTATCGCGTCCCTGCCTCTCTGGAGTCCATGCTCTGCGTCCCCTGCCTCTCTGGTCCCTACATCTCTGCGTCCCTTACCTCTCTGGTCCCTGCCTTGAGTCCATGCCCTAGCGTCCCTTGCCTCTGCGTCCCTACCTCTCTGAGTCCTGCCTCTCTGCGTCCCTGCCTCTCTGCGTCCCTACCTCTCTGCGTCCCTGCCTCTGCGTCCCTACCTCTCTGAGTTCCTGCCTCTCTGAGTTCCTGCCTCTCTGAGTCCCTGCCTCTCTTAACCTCTCTGCGTCCCTGCCTCTCTGCGTCCCTGCCTCTCTGCGTCCCTACCTCTCTGCGTCCCTGCCTCTCTGCCTCTCTGCGTTCCCGGCCTCTCTGGTCCCTGCCTATGGGTCCTTGCCCTCGGCGTCCCTGGCCTCTCTGCGTCCCTGCCTCTCGCGTTCCCTGCCTCCTGCGTCCCTGCCTCTCTCTGAGTCCCTGCCTCTCCTGCGTCCATGCCTCTCTGCGTACCTGCATCTCTGCGTCCCGCCTCTCTGCGTCCCGCCTCTTGGTCCCTGCCTCTTCTGCGTCCCCTCCCTCTGCGTCCCTTCCTCTCTGAGTCCCTGCTCTCTGAGTCCCTGCCTCTCTGCGTCCAGCCTCTCTTGCCTCTATGCGGTTCCCGCCTCTCTGCGTCCCTGCCATCTTGCGTCACCTGACTCTCTGCGTCTGCCTCGAGTCCCTCCCTCTCTGCGTCCCTCCCTCTCTGAGTCCCTCCTCTCTGCGTCCCTGCCTCTCTGCGTCCCTGCCTCTCTGCGTCCTGCCTCTCTGCGTCCCTGCCTCTCTGCGTCCCTGCCTCTATGCCTCTCTGCGTCCCTGCCTCTCTGCGTCCCTGCCTCTCTGCGTCCCTGCCTCTCTGCGTCCCTGCCTCTCTGCGTCCCTGCCTCTGCGTCCCTGCCTCTCTGCCTCTCTGCGTCCCTGCCTCTGCGTCCCTGCCTCTCTGCCTCTCTGCGTCCCTCCATGCCTCTCTGCGTCCCTACCTCTCTGAGTCCCTGCCTCTCTGCGTCCCTGCCTCTCTGCGTCCCTGCCTCCCTGTCTCTCTGCGTCCCTACCTCTCTGCGTCCCTACCTCTCTGCCTCTCTGCCTCTCTGAGTCCCTGCCTCTCTGCGTCCCTACCTCTCTGCGTCCCTACCTCTCTGCATCCCTACCTCTCTGCGTCCCTGCCTCTGACGTCCTCCATAGCCTCTAGGCGTTCCCTCCCTGCCTCTCTGCGTCCCTACCTCTGCGTCCCTGCCTCTCTGCGTCCCTACCTCTCTGCGTCCCTGCCTCTCTGAGTCCCTGCCTCTCTGCGTCCCTGCCCCCGTCTTCTGCGTACGGCCTCTCTGAGCCCTGCTCTCTGCGGCCTACCTCTCTGCGTCCTCCTCTCTCGAGTCCCTGCCTCTCGAGTCCCTGCCTCTGCGTCCCCTAACTCTCGGCGCCTGCCTCTGTGCGTCCCTGCCTCTCGAGCCCTGCTCTCTGAGTCCCTACCTCGCTGCGTCACTACGCTCTGCGATCCTACCTATCTGCGTCCATGCCTTGCGTCCATCCTTGCCTCTCTGCGTCCCGCCCTGCTCTAGCGTCCCTTACCTCTGCGTCCCTTGCCTCTCTGCGGCCCTTATCGATGCGTACCCCTGTCTCTCTGCCGGTCCCTGCTCTCTTGTCCCTGCCTCATGCGTACCTGCACTCTATGCCGTCATAACATCTGCGTCCCTGCCTCTCGATCCCTGCCTCTGCGTCCCCGCCTCTCTGCGTCTGGCCTCTCTGCGTCCCTACCTCTCTGACGTCTCCCTACATCTGCGTCCCTGCCTCTCTGGTCCTGCCTCTCTGCGTCCCCTTTTCTTAAGCCTTTTAGGACGTGATTTTTTATCGACGCTCGCAAGACCTGTGCCACCGTTACATTCCCGCGCTGTTGAGGTATCCGTTGTCAGACGGCTTCCGTGTGCTCCGCTGTACTGCTCTCGCTCGGCTGCATCCCCGTTCCCCGTGCGTAAATCGCGGCCCCCCGCTGTCCCACTTTTCCGTCCCTCGTTTTCACAGGCTCTGCCGCTACCGCCTGCTCTATACCAGTGTTCTCGTTCGTAGTCTGCTGCCCAACAGTCTTATTCCAGAGCGTCTACCTCGTAGACCCCGCTAAGGCCAATTCCGTACTTATTTTGCCGTAAGTCCGCTGTGTCGACCCGCCTACGCCCTGCATTGAGTGGCTGCGACCTAACGTCAGATCCGCTTGACTGCGGCCCTTTGTTTTCCTCTTCTCTTCCTGTCGGCTTTACGCTTGCCCTCATCTCAACCTGCTTCTACTTCTTTCTGGGGGTTTCCCTGTCCCACATACGTTTCGAGCTTGCTAGCTCCTCTCCCCATTTTTTCCCTCTGATGCGCTCCAGGTACCTCCTGCCCGATTTTTCGTCCCTCCGTTTTTATCCAACGCAATCGGCGTTGTCGTCGGGCACTTCTCCCGTGCCTGTTGATCCGCTTCGTAGTCGCACCTATGTACCACCTCTTTCTTGTTTTGTTGTTCCCCAGCGCCCGTCAGTTATCCCTTCCCCTGTCGACTTGCTATTCCCCTATTACCTTCTCGCCATCCGTTCCACTTTTTTTTTTCTTGTACGGGGCTTTCGTTTTTGTATTCCGCTTTGCACAATTTGCATGTCCGCTATGAGTTTCGCGTTTGTGGCCTGTGTGTGTTCCGTTGCGTGGTCGCCGTCCGTTATCCGAGTCTTCATTCCATTGCTCCCAACTAGTCTGTGAGACTTGCTCCCCCGTTCCCTCGTTTTACGCTGACTCTGGAGGCCTCTCCCCAATTGTTCCTGTGCCGGTTTCACTAGATTGTCCGGATTTGTTTGGATCACTGGGCTCTGTCGAGTGTCTTCCTGGA
Source organism: Ascaphus truei (assembly GCA_036426205.1). Taxonomy (NCBI): domain Eukaryota; kingdom Metazoa; phylum Chordata; class Amphibia; order Anura; family Ascaphidae; genus Ascaphus; species Ascaphus truei. The sequence goes on along the minus strand of WSYH01009217.1, from coordinate 6,868 downwards.
AGTCGGCGTGAATTGCTGCTCCACGATTAGTACGTACGGCCTTACCTCTGTACGCATCTTCTGCGGCCCTCTTCCGCCGCCGCCCCCTCGGCCTGCCTTCCTCCCCGGCGCCTTGTCGGACTGCGACGAAGCCGCGGCCTGGGGCTCGGTGCTTCCTCCTGGTTGTGTTCTTGCTTGATCTTCTCTCTGCCAGAAGGCACCGCGGCTTTTGGCACCTATGTTCTTTCATTGTGGCGACCTGTAGTTTGCCAGCCGTCGCGTGTCCTGCCTTAGTTTTGCCTTGGTTTGTTCTAGTGTTATTACTCGGGCGACGCTTCTGTTTTTGGTGTTGTCATGTTTTGTTTCTTTTTTTTTTTTGCCTCTCTGAGCCTGCCTCTCTGGTCCAGGCCTCTTCTGCGTCCCTACCTCTCTGCGTCCTGCCTCTCGCCTACCTGCCTCTCTGAGTCCCGGCCTCGATGAAGTCCCTGCTATCTGCGTCCAGGCCCTGCGCCCTGCATCTTGAGTCTCCCTTTTACCTCTCTGCGTCCCTACCTCTATGAGTCCCTGCCTTGACGTCCCTGCATCGGTCCCTGCCTCCTCTGCGGTCCCTGAATATCTGCGTCCAGGCCTCTCTGCGTACTACCTCTCGCGTAATGCCTCTGCGTCCCTGCTCTCTGCGTCCCTGCCTCTCTGAGTCCTGCTTCTCTGGGTCCCATGCCTCTCTGCGTTCCCTGCCTCTCGTCCTGCCTTCTGCGTCCATACCTTCTGCGTCATGCCCCCCCCACTCAGCTGGCGTCGACTCTCGTGCGTCCCTACCTCTCTGCGTCCCTGCCTCTGCGTCCCTGCCTCTCTGCGTCCCTACCTCTCTGCGGTCCATGCCTCGGCGTCCCTGCATCTCTGCGTACATGCCTCTCTGAGTCACCTACCGCCTATGCGCCCACCTCTCGCGTCCCTGCCTCTGCGTCCCTCCTCTGGTTCCCTGCCTATCTGCGTCCCACCTCTCTGAGTCCTGCCTATCTGCGGGTCCCTGCCTCTCTGCGTCCTGCATCTCTGCGTCCCTGCCTCTCTGGTCCCTGCCATTGCGTAACTGCCTCTCTTCGTCCCTTGCCTCTATGCGTCCATGCATCTCTGGGTCCCTGCCTCTTGCCGTCCATGCATATCTGCGCCCTGGCTATTCTGGTCCCTGCCTTCTGCGTCCCTGTCTCTTGCGTCCCTACCTCTCGCGTCCCTACATCTCTGCGTTCCATGCATCTCTGCGTCCCTGCCTCTCTTGCGTCCGCCTCCTCTGGGTCCCTGCCTCTATGCGTCCCGCCTCTCTGGTCCCGCCTCTCTGAGGTCCTGCCTCTCTGCGTCCTACCTCTCTGGCCCTACCTCTATGCCTCTCTGGCGTCCCGGGACTCTCGACGTCACTGCCTCTCTGCCTCTCTGCGTCCCGCCGCTCTGCCGTCCCTACGTTCTCTTCGTCCATGCCTCTATGCGTCCCTGCCTCTATGCGTCCCTGCCTCTCTGCCCTCTTGCCGTCCAGGCCTCTCTGGGTCCACCTCTCCTGCGTCCCTGCCCTCTGCGTCCCTGCCTCTCTGCGTCCTGCCGTCTCATGCGTCCCTTTGCCTCTTGACGTCCCTGCCTATCTGCGTCATATGCCTCTCTGCGTCACGGCCTACCTTCTTGCGTCCCTGCCTCTGCGTCCCTGCCTCTCTGCGTCCCTGCCTCTCTGCGTCCCAGCCTCTCTGCGTCCCTCCCTGCCTCCCTGCCTCTCTGCGTCCCTCCCTGCCTCCCTGCCTCTCTGCGTCCCTGACCTCTGCGTCCTACCTCTCTGCGTCCCTACCTCTCGGAAGGTCCCTGCCTCGGCGTCCTCTGCCTCTCTGCGTCCCTGCCTCTCTCTGCGTGCCCTGCCTTCTGAGTCCATGCATCGGAGTCCTACCTTCTGCGTCCCTGACTCTCTGGTCCTGCCTCGCGGTAATACCTTAACCCCCACCCACCCCTGTCTCTCTGCCTCTCGTCTCTCTGCATCTCTGCATCTATGCGTCCCTGACCTTCTGAGTCCCGCTGCCTCTCTGCGTCCTACCTCTCTGCGTCCCTGCTCTCTGCGTCCCTGCCTCTGTGAATCCCTGCTATCTGCGTCCCTCGCCTATCTGGCGTCCCTGCCTCTCTGCGTCCCTTGCCTTCTTTTTTCTTGCGTCCCTGCCTCTATGAGTCCCTTGCCTCCTAGCGTCCCTGAACTATCTGCGCCCTGCTCTCTGCCTCTCTGACGTCCCGCCTTCGGCGTCTCTGCCTATCTGCCGTCCCTGCCTCTCTGCGTACCTGACTCTCTGCGTACCTGCCTCTATGCCGTTTCCCGCCCTCTGCGCTCACTGCCTCTTGCCTCTTGCGTCCTTTGCCTCTGCGTCCCTCCTCTCTGCGTCCCTTGCCTCTCTGCGTCCAGCCTCTCTGCGTCCATTGCATCTCTGAGTCCCTGGCCTCTCTGAGGTCCCTGGCCTCTCGGAGTCCCTGTCCTCTCTGAGTCCCTGCCTGCCTATCTGCGTCCCTTACCTCTTGCGTCCCTGCCTCCTCTGCGTCCCGCGCCTCTCGCGTCCTGCTCTTGCGTCCCTGCCTCTCTGCCTCTCGGGTCCCTGCCTCTCTGGTCCCTTGCATATCTGAGTCCCTGCCTCTCTGCTGTCACTGCCTCTCTGCCTCTCTTGGTCCCTACCTCTCTGCTCCTCTGCGTCCCTGCCTCTAGCCTCTCTGCGTCCCTTCTCTATGAGGACCTGCCTCTCGGCGTCCCTGCACTCTGCGTCCATTGAATATCTGCAGTCCCGCCTGTCTCTCGGACTCTCTGCCTCTCTGCGTCCCTGCCTCTCTGCGTCCCTACCTCTCTGAAGTCCCTCGCATGCCCTCTGCGCTCGTCCCGACTCTATGCTTGTTCGTTACTGGGCTGTTCTCTCTGCGTCCCTGCCTCTCTGCGTCCCTGCCTTCTGCGTCCCTGCATCTCTGCGTCCCTGCCTCTCTGCGTCCTGCCTCTCGCGTCCCGCCTCTCGCGTCCCTGCTCTCTGCCGTCCCTGTCTATCTGAAGTCCCTGCCTCTCCTGACGTCCCTGCTCTCTAGAGTTCCCTGCCTCGCCTGCGTCCTGCATATCTGCGTCACTGCCTCTCTGAGTCCCTGACTCTCTTGCGTCCCTGCCTCCTCTGCGTACCTGCCTCCTGCGTCCCTGCCTCTCTGCGTCCATGCTCTCCTGCGTCCCTGCCTCTCTGCGTCCCTGCCTCTCTGCGTCCCTGCCTCTCTGCGTCCCTCCCTGCCTCCTGCTGTCCCCCCCTGCCTCTCGCCTCTCCTGCGTCCATTGCCTAATCTGCGTCCATGGACTCTCTGCGTCCCTGCTCTCTGCGTCCCTGCCTCTCTGCCTGCCTCCCTGCCTGCCTCTCTCTCTGCCTCTCTCTCTGCGTCCCTGCCTCTCTCTCTGCCTCTCTGCCTGCCTCCCTGCCTCTCTCTCTGCCTCTCTGCCTGCCTGCCTCTATGCCTGCCTCCCTGCCTTTCTCTCTGCCTCTCTGCCTGCCTCTGCCTCTCTGCCTACCCCTGCCTCCCTGCCTCTCTGCCTGCCTGCCTGCCTCCCTTCCTCTGCCTCTCTGCCTACCCCTGCCTCTCTGTCTGCGCCTCTCTGCCAGCCTGCACCTGCCTCTTTGCCTTCCTCTCTGCCTGCCCCTGCCTGCCTCTCTCTCTGCCTGCCCATGCCTTCTCTGCCTGCCTGCCTCTCTGCCTGCCTCTACCTCTCTGCCTGCCTTTCTGCCTGCCTGCCTCTCTGCCTGCCTCTACCTCTCGGCCTCTCAGCCTGCCTCTGCCTCTCTCCCTGGCCATGCCTGCCTCCCCCTGCCTCTCTTCCTGCCCCTGCCTCTCTCCCTGCCTCCCTGTCTGTGTGTCTCTGCCTAATGGCCTCCCTCCGTGCCTCTCTGCCTACCTCTCTGCCTCCCTTCCTTCCTCTCTGCCTGCCTCTCTGCCACCCAGCCTCTCTGCCTCCCCACCCCTCTGCTTCCCTGCCCCTCTGCCCCTCTTCTTGCCCCTCTGCTTCCCTCTGCCTGAGCTGAGCCATCCCAATAGATCCCAATTGCCACATTGAGTGAAGATATTGGGAGTGTCAGGGCAGTAATGGTAAGGCTGAGGGAGACTGATTCCTCTAGCAGCCAGGGGAATAGTTCCTCCAGCACAGAGGGGACTCAGGATGCTCAGATACCAAGAAAGATTGTGGTGGTAGGGGACTCCATTATTAGGACGGTAGACAGGGCAATCTGTTGCCGGGACCGCATGAACCGAACAGTTTGTTGTGTCCCGGGTGCTCGGGTTCGGCACATTGCGGATCGGGTAGACAGATTGTTGGGAGGGGCTGGGACTTACCCGGCCGTCTTGGTACATGTTGACACCAATGACAAAGTTAGAGAAAGATGGAGGGTTCTAAAGAATGATGGAATGAAGGTAGTGCGCGCACCCAAACAAAAAGGGTGAAAGTGGGGTACTTAACCGCCGGTGCGCTGGTTCTGGGGAGCTCCTGATGTCCCAAATAGATCCAGTGAAGTAGAAGAATCAGGCACGCGGTCTTAATCATCAAATGAAAAGGGGTTTAATGTGCCAAGGAACCCAACGTTTCGGCAGTAATACTGCCTTTCTCCAGGTGTAGGCCTGATTCTTCTTCTAAAGAAGGATTTCAGGGATCTAGGCCAAAAGGTTAAGGCAAGGACCTCCAATGTAGCAGGGAGACAGTCAGAGATTAGGGCGGTTAATGCATGGCTCTGAAAGTGGTGCAGGAAGGAGGGGTTTGGGTTTTTAGAGCACTGGGACTCCTTTTCTGAGAGGTGCCATCTAGGGACGGATTCCACCTCAATGAAGAGGGATCTTCTGTGCTAGGGGGGAGAATGCTAAAAAGGTTGGAGGAGAGTTTAAACTAGGATGGAGGGGGGAGGGGAATGAAACAGATAATGAACTAAATAGAATAGATGAGGATACAAGGTGGTATGGAGGTAGAATGGGGGCAAGTGCGAGTATGACAAGCAGTGAGACACCCATAGTAAATACAGATACTACTAGAAAACTTCTAAAGACCTAAAACCAAGTGGGACGCAGAAAGGAAGGAAGGAGCAGATTAGATAATAGTACAGGCTGAAAAGATAAATGAAGCGATGCTATATGCAAGAGCCTGACAGATAAAATGGGGAGCTCTGAATTAATAGCGCAGGGAGCAGCGCAGTATGATATATAGGCATCTGAAAATGGTGGGATGAAATAATATGACTGGAGAAGGCAGTAATTTTAAAGGGGGTATTCTCTTTTTCGAAGGATCGAACAAATAGGAAGAGGAGGTGGAGTATGTTTATAGTTAAAACGGATCTAAAGCCTATAATAAGGAAGAGCTGGTTATGCAAGGGGAATTATGAAAAGTAGAGAGACCCCCTTGGGAATTGTTAGAAAAAAATAAGGGCAGTGGAGGTAAATACTAAAGAAAACTGTTGTAGGGATATGCTTATAAACCACCAAATATCGGTGAGATTGAGGAAGCTAAATACTTTGCAAATGGAGAAGGCATCAAACGGGTCATGTTTGCATAATGGGGGATTTTAATTATTCAGACATAGACTGGGGAAATGAGATTAGCGTTACAACAAAAGGGAACAGGTTTTTGGGGGTGCTTAAAGACATTATATGACCCAAATTATTGAGGAACCAACCAGGAAACGGGCAATAGTGGATTTGGTAATATCAAACAATGTAGAAGTAATAACAAATATTCAAATCCTGGAACATTTGGGTAACAGTGATCATAACAGGATCTTATTTGAATTAAATTATCAAAAAACAGATTACTTGGGTTCAACAAAGACCTTAAACTTTAGAAAGGCAGATTTTAATAAACAGGGGACTAATCTACATGTAATACACTGGGATGGTGTTTTTGCAGGGAAAATGTAGAAGATAAATGGTCAGTCTTTAAAACATTGCTAGAAAAACACACTTATCGGTGTATACCCTTGGGTAATAAGTATAAAAGAAATAAGTCAAAACCAATGTGGCTAAATAAACAGGTAGGGGAGGAAATGGACAAGAAGAGGAAGGCGTTTAGATTCTTTAAGTCAGAAGGGACAGAGACATCGTATCAGAATTATAAGGAATGAAACAAAAATTGCAAAAGGGCAATCAAATTAGCAAAAACGGATAATGAAAAAAGTATTGCAATAGAAAGTAAGTTCAACCCTAAAAAGTTCTTTAAGTACCTTAATAACAAAAAAATGAGACAGTCTCGCACACACACACACAGAGACAGTCACACGCACACAGACAGTCTCGCACACACAAACACAGTCCCACACACAGACACAGTCGCACACACAGTCTCGCGCACAAACACAGAGACAGTCAGTCACACACGCACAGACACACAGAGACAGTCTCGTGCGCACACACAGAGACAATCTATCACGCACTCACAGACAATCTCACACACACAGACAGCCTCACACACACACAGTCTCACACAGACACACACAGTCTGGCATACAGACACACACGTTACCCAGCTCCTGAGTGCCTTATTACCCCTGGTGTGTAGCACATACCCCCTCTCATTGTCTGTTAACCCTTTATTCCCCTGCAGGTGCTCTGCGGGACCTGCAATGCGCCGTGGAGCTGAGTGGGGCGAGGGGGATTTCGGGGCGTCAGGCGCTGGTGCAGCGGGGGCTGATTCTGCGCTTGCAGGGGGAGGAGGAGGCGTCGCGGAGGGACCTGCAGAGAGCGGCCGCGCTGGGCAGCGACTTCGCCAAACAGCAGCTCGTGCTGCTCAATCCGTACGCGGCTCTCTGCAACAGCATGCTGAGGGACATGGTGCGGCAGCTGCGGGGGGGCGACACCCAGGGGTGCTGAGGGACATGGTGCGGCA
>WSYH01009216.1:0-26624 GCA_036426205.1 Ascaphus truei | reverse complement strand
TGGGATGATTAATGGTGATAAACTTAAAATTAAAATGCTTTTATTATGCTTGTTAAAATAAGTTCAAAATCGTTGTGAAATAAATAAACCAACTGACAGTGGTAAAACAACAATAAAACAGACAAAAATACACAATACTAAACACTGAAATATAGGGGGGGGATGGAGATCCCCATATCTGCTGATTAGCAGAGCATGGACAATGAGAGCTAAATAGTGAACCCCTCAGTTCAGCATTGACAAGGTTAAAAAAGCCTGTAAAGTAAAATCAGGTGACGGTGGACTGACCATGCAAAAAATGCTATGCAAAATTTATAGCGACTAAGTGGAGAGCTCACTAATGGTAGAATCGTACAGCCATTAATAGGCTACAATATGATGACTCTGGTGTTGTGGAGGGACCCTAAATGAAGGGTTAAGCAAGCCTAGTTAAAGACAGGTGTCAATGTGGCTCAAAGTGTTTGTAAAATGTTGTCACAGGAGCTCACAAAGTGTTGTGGTGAGCTCTGGGCACCTGCATCAGGTCCGTACCAGTTATAGCCCCCTAGTTCAAATGTGCCACTACAACAAGCTTATACAGCCTCACATACACAGAGATCAATAGATGTACATACTGTCGCTAACTATATGCACAAGAGCTTACAAAATGTAATTACAGCTCTGGGGCAAGGATCTAGTCGTGATCAAGTTATGCCCCCTAATTGAAATGTGCCACTATAGCAGGTGAGGGCCTCATGCAGAGAGCATAGAATTTTAAAATTGGCGAATTTCATAAAAAGTAGCTTTTTGGAGAGTTTTATTCTCCATAGCAGAAAAGTGCGAATTCTGATATGTTTAAATGGATGCGTGTGGCGAGTTTTAAAATGGCGAGATGGCGCTTCAGAAACGTGTAAAAACAAATTCGGCGCTTTTTTCCCCCTTACTATGGTGGCGAGAGCCATCTTTCCTGGCGCGGCAAAAATGACGAGAATTGCGCATTTTCTTGGGCGAAGCCGCTACGATGCCGTTCGCACCTCTCTGCATTCGGAGAGTTTAAAAATGCGAGATGGAGTTCTCGCCAGCACGAGGCGAGTTTTAGCAATAGAAAAACAAAATGGCGAGTTTTTCGAAACTCGCCATTTTATGGCGGCTTCTGCGCGAAAGTGAACAAAAAAATGGCGAATTTCGAAATAACGATGCTCTCTGCATGAGGCCCTTAAACACCGACAGCAGAGAAATAGTGAGCAAACACGTATAATTAGCTGAGGGGAGGAAGGGATACAAACATGTGGCAAATATATACACAGCAGTTAATTTGAATGCTCGGGGGAAGGTAATGGTATACGACCCCTACCCAATCAAATCTTCGAGCCCTCGTCAAGGCTCATACAACAGAGTAATGCTGAAGTAGTAAACCCACTGGAGGTGGGGGAGGCGGCTACAGGACTGACGTCATCACGTGATGACGTGCGCCATTGCAGGGCAGAGGGTGAGAGGACTGCTAAGTGCGGTATACGATGAAGGGAAACTATGTGGCTTGTAATAGTTACTTTGTAATTGTCATGGTGTTTTTTGGCTGCTGGATTAGAGCAGTTTAACTACTTCAGCATTATCGTTTGTATGAGCCGTGACGAGGGCTCGATAGATTTGATAGGGGTAGGGTGTATATACCATTACTTCCCCGACATCAAATGTAACTGCTGGTATATATTTGCCACAATTGTTTGTATTCCCTTCCTCCCCTCAGCTATTATACGTGTTTGCTCACTTTCTCTGTGTCGGTTTTAAACTGCTATAGTGGCACATTTCAATAGGGGGCCATAACTTGATACGGACTAGATCCGTGCCCCAGAGCTGTATATTACACTTTGTAAGCTCTTGTGCAATAGCTAACAGACATTATGACATCTATTGATATCTGTGTATTGTGAGGCTGTATAAGTTGTGTTAGTGCACATTCGAACTAGGGGGCTATAACTGGATACGGACCTGATCCGTGCCCAGAGCTAAGCACCACACTTTGTGAGCTCTGTGCACACTATTACGAACACCTTTGACCACTATTGACACCTGTCTTTTAACAGGCTTGCTTAACCCTTCATTTAGGGGTCCCTCAAACACAAGAGTCATTCTATATTGTTAGCCTATTATGGCTGTACGATTCTACCATTAGTGAGCTTCACTTAGTCGCTATACATTGGCATAGCCATTTTTGCATGGTCAGTCCACGTCACCTGTATTTACTTTACAGGCTTTTTAACCTTGTCAATGCTGAACTAGGGGTTAATATTTGCTCTTAATGTCCATCTCTGCTAATCAAGCAGATAGTGGGGATCTCCATCCCTCCCCCTATATTCAGTTTTAGTATGTGTATTTTTGTCTGTTTATGTGTTGTGTTACACTGTCAGTTGTTTATTTATTCAACGATTTTGACACTTATTTTAACAAGCATAATTAAAGACATTTTAATTTTAAGTTTATCACCATTACATCATCACCACACAACGAGTGCGGCCCAGAGGGTGGTCTTGTTCTCTAGTAATTATTCTGTTCTCTCCCTTATTGCACGTTGTTGACTTTTCTTTACTACAGGCTGATGATGCAGGGTTCCATCCCTTTCCCCTTCCCCATTGTTGTGCGATATTATGATATTAGTTTTGTTATTTTTTTTATATTAGATTGGGTCCATTTATGGCAGCTAATAACTTTACAATAAATTCTTTACCAGATATCGCTCCTTTACAACTTTAAGATTCCATGATCTGGGGATCAATTGTGTAAGATGTGATGATCGAGCCTCTCAAATTTTGAGAGGGATCTTGGCGTTCTTGATTTAATAATTGAAATTGGTCTGAATGATTCGGATTTAGGTGGGTTTTTTTCCCTTCCTTGTGAAGGAACTCGTATGAAGCCATCGTGCCGGTTTTCTAGTATTCTTCAGTTTTTACATAATATCTTTGCACCTACTGCCTTAAGTGGGTAGACATATTACCGCAATTAGATTTATAGAATTCGGCCCAACACCCATCGGGCCCTGGTGCTTTGCTATTTTAAAACTTTTTGTCAATCGACTGATAGCTTTTCTATAGAAATTGACTCATTTACATTGCTTTGTTGATCTTCCTCTTGTTATTTATGCCCCAATTAATTTTCCCATGAAATCTCCTCCATACCGCTGCATTTCTCACTCTTCCATATAATTTTTGATAGATTCCTTGAAATGCTACGTATTTCTTGGGTTCAGTTAGATTTCCCCATTAGATTTACTGTATTTTCGTTATATATATTTATAATATAAAACTATTATATTATGTAAATATGTATATTTCGTTTCGTATATTATGTTTAATGTGTTTCCTGATTAATTCCCCCATTGTTTTCCCGCTTTTTCCCATATCTATATAGATAAAGTCTCTATAATTTATTTTTACTTCCTTTCTCTGCACCATATCTCACATGTTCTTTTTTTTTTTTTAATATTCCTCGTTTGTTGCCAAAGATGGTTGATTTAAAGCTCCTTCTGTATGCTCTGCGTAGCTTGTCACAAGGCTTCCTGAATTACCTGTCTATTTGCCTTCCCTTTTTTGATTTGACAGGCACATATGATCTCCCTTGTGTTGTCGTTGCACACATACAATTTCCTTCTTTTTGGGTGTTGCATTGTTATTGTCCTGAATTTTGCCAGGTTAAGGAAAGCTTAATTAATCCTCATTGTGATAAAGTGTGAGGGAACCTCCATATCCTATCTATGCTGTGCTTCTCTGCCCCAATATTTAGCCCTATCCATACTGGAGCATGGTCATGAAACATGATGTTTCAATGCTAAGCCATACCCAGTTGTGGATTAGATGGTCCACTTAATTAAAAAAATATCGATTCTGAAAAGGTACACTTGTATTAGTAGGATGGAGAAGAAAGGAAGAGTACTCACTCTCTACTGGGATTTGTGACCTCCAGCAGTCCCATCACCCCTGCACTCCCGCAGAGGCTTAATATGCTTCTGTCCTGGATTTATGTCCCCTAGTGTGTATATTGTTGCCCTGATTTGTCTAACAATGGATCTTGACTACATTAAAATCCCCCCAAATGTATGTTACTTGGGTCTTATAATTTTTTTTTCACCAACCGTGCTCTGGGAAAAGCCTGGCTATCTCATTGGCGACATATAGATTTAACAATAATAATCTGTCTTTTTGGTGTATTTTTACTCCTCATGCAACCAGTCCTCCCCGTTGTGTCCCCAGAAGAAGCATTATTTCCAGGGCAGGGCTTTATTTATTAGAATGCTTACACCTCCCCTTCTTTTTCGTACGACTGCTGGGGAATAAATACATTCTCCCTTCAGTCCCGCATTCGTGTTTTAACTTTCGTCTTCATTTCAGGTGGGTGTTTCCTGAATAGTGCCACTATCTGTATCTTAATTTAATAATTATATGCCCAAATTATAACTTCCACAGAGACTATTTCATGTACATTTTACTGTGGGTTTGATGACTATTACTTGATTCTTCTCTCTGCGCCTCTTTGTGGGTTACTTTTTACACTCTCTATTCTACAAATCTCTTCTCACAGCGCACCAGCAATGCGAGTCCTTTTAATTTTTTGTCTGTATTTGTATTTTGTGCTGGATATATAATTCCATGAGCTGAAAGCAACATCTGACAATACTAAACATAACACCTCTAGAAAGAGAAAAAATTAACATAAACAGCCCTACATAGGAGTAGCTGCTCATATTGAACTATCATGGGTTTCTTTTCCTGAATCACTTCCAGCAGTTCCTTTGAGTGACAGAGGGGGGAAGGTGGAAACAGGCCGGGTTCTTCACCCAATCCTAGGTCAGACCTGGTTCTCTCCTCCTGGCGCACTTCAGGGGACGTGGCGGCCCAAATTATGTCAGTGCCTCTCCCCACTAGTGAGAGAGCGCCGGTCCCAAACACACAGGTTTGCGTGATATTGATTACACTGGCCTTTCCCGTGTCCGTCGCATCCCCTTGGAGCAGAATTGAGTGTGCACCTTTTCCCCATGATCTTGATAGAGATCTAGAACGAGTAAGCGTCCCTCCTGGCCTGCACTTGAGTGTGAAAGCAGAATAAACCATCCAGTATACCTCCCCTGTGTGTGTGATTTTTGTGGGAAGGAGAGGGGATTGGTCTCTACTAACTGTAGGAGATCGTCTCCATACATCTGAACCATGCGGGAGAAGGAGGCGGAGGGCCTCTAAATACCACTAGAGATCATGTCGATAGTACCCCAGCCACGAATCTTCTCCCGACCTCAAACACTGTGATTCCCACCACAAGCATTGCGGATGACTCAGCCCTCCTGCTTACCAACACGTAGCATGCAACACAACACGCTTAATGGCAGAATCTCCCCTTGGGTGGGGTGAAACACTGTTACAGACATACTATTTAAAGTTAAGGTTTGACTTGGTGGTTTTTTCTCCCTGGATAAATATATGACCTGAGGATCACACTTATTATTCCCGAGCTCGGATCTAGTTCCCCAACGAATGAGTTCGGTTAACTCGGGGGTACTTGAGGTTTGTGACTGTTTTTACTGCCTTCCCGAGTGCATTGCCTTATTTTCCAGGCAGGGGATGAAGCATTTATTTAATTCCCGCTGCTGCAATACTGCACAGTTATTATATATATATTGCATTACAATTTCAGAATTTATGCCTATCGGTAGACCGCGCAAGCATTGCCAGCCTATTAAATCTAATCATTATCATTTAACGATCATAGGCAGCCGCCCCGTCAGCCAGGCATGAACCAGGCTGGAAGGCAAACGCAACGGGGCTGCAGAGGTTGAGGAGCGGCGCATTCCAGGTATCTGCCAGGTACAAAAACTGGGTTGGTACTTTGCCTCGATAAAGGGTGTCGCAGCAGTAAACAGCAGTTTAGTGGGAAGTAGCGCAGGCGAGAGGCGGAGGAAGGAGCAGTACGATCCTTGGAATGCTCACCACCAATGTATGCACTGGCGACTGGCGTGGAGGCACAGAATGAATTGATTCAATCAGGATTGAGGACATAGTGACTTCACCAGGAAGAGAGAGAGACAGGTTAAAACCAAAAAACAGAAGTTTACATGATATTAAAGATTGATCCCACTGCAGATAGAGCTGTGTTACCCTATTTAAATTAGAATACCCCAAACTTATCTGGACGTCAACAGAATTTGTACTATTTTATGTAGTATTTCTCTATCAATAAACATTTTTTTTTTTTTTTCAACTTTCAAAATTTGTTGAATTTTTCCATAGGTATAAAAGACAATCATATCTTTGTTGTCATCACCACCGTGCGCTCCCATAGCATGAAAACCACAGAAACATCACCATGGGTGGTTGATGAGGGAGTGGGGAAGGAGTGGGAAGAGCTCGAATATTTTCCATCCATCCGTTCCTCAGAGTCTTCCCACGAATTACAATCTATACCTAGTCCTTGGACGAAACCCCTACCTATCAATCGTGATCTCTATCCCAAACATTTTCAATCCTATCCCCCCATCCCTGCTGCTACAATCAAAGAGAAAGCAACATATATCCCATCAGAGCCAAAATGGTGGCATTGCTTTACCACCCGGATGTCGTCTGGGTAACAAAACCAAGCAGCTGGACCCTTTTGAAAATTGAGCCGGTGGTCGTTACTAAACTCATTCACAACTTCGCCGATGTGGCGACACCAAATTCTGTTCCCCGAATCTATTAATAGATGAAGAAATTGTGTTTTGTTCCAATGCTGCGATCGCTCAACTGCTCGTAGCTTGGACGAAATGAGCAACTACTTATTTTATACACTCTCGCTAGTCCTCTCTTGCGTTCGGCTTGGTTCAGCAAGACGAGAACCAGTAGGTCCAACTGAATTTCCGAGGTACAAAAAATCTCTGTAGCAAATCCTAATCCACTCCCATAAAAGAGCGCTATACGAGGCAAGGGACCACGCATGTGCAGCAAGTACCCACCGGCTCTGCACAGTCACCAGTGTCCTAAGCGGTACAAGGGAGAAACCCCGGGAAACCGTTAGACAATTTATTGGATGCGAAACCACCTACATTAAATATCCTTATACTCTGTTCTCCTTAAATGCCCTCGTGCAACTACTTTTAGGAAGATTAATAAAATAGCGAGCCCGATTACTTATTAGGCAATTACATATCTCAGTCCAGTCCTCGTCCTCATAAAGTCGCTCACAGTCCGCATCCCATGATTGGTCTCTCTACATCGACTTATTCATAGCGTCGTGATGTCTCTTACCCAAACTGATCTCTCTCCGTCATTCTCGTAATGTAGCTAGCCCAGGTATACCCGTGTGTCATTACCCAACACACAGAGCATAACTCCTTTATTTAGCATTTATCATTTGCTTGGAGGTATGGAGGCAGATCGATTCCTTAATAAAGTTCACTCCACTAACACATGACAATTGCCTGCACCAACAAAACTATTAGTTTTGCTTTAAAGTTCGGACATAGAAAATAAAAAATCGTACCAAACCAGACAGCAATTTCCATTGCTGTGTTCACCCTGTATCATATGCAGTTGTTTTTACTCAGTCATGTAAATGTTGCTGTATCGATTCATTCGTTATCTGCTGATACAATACATGCCTTAATATCAAACTTCCTAATCGTGACATTGGGATAGGGAGATAGGGAAATAATCCACCTTACCAGGGGATAGAGTGTGGACAGATGGTAATTAAAAGCTAGAAATTTGGATACATAAGGAAAGTCAGAAGAAGTGGTGGCAATGCTAGCCAGGTAGTAATACGGTTACCACCGTGGAATGGAATGAAAATACAGAGTTTATATAACTAGTAACGATGTGACATCATGTCAAGTACAAACACTCTAATGGTTTCGTTCCAGAGAGAACTGTTGTCAACAGAGTTACGAGTTTGTGACTATTACAGTGTAGAGCTGTACTAGTTTATTAAACCTGTTTTTTTCATCAATTGCGGTTGGTAACTTATTACTATATGGCTAGTAGTGCAAAAACCGCTTCTTCACGGTTTCCTTTCCTTAACATACTTGGATGGGAGTCCAACGCTTGCTGCATTATTGACGGATCCAATGTGCTGCTGCCACTCCTCTGGTGGCAATCTTCTATGCTCTTATGATGCAGTATCACGTAGTGCCCAGGCTCCTAGTTCTCTGTGTGACAACGAGTTTAGTGTGGTGTGGGTGGCGGGGCATATGGGTGGTGGTGTGTCGGGGTGGTAATCACCTTTGCAGTGAGCACTATGACTATTCGACGTGGAGCCCCTCCTTTAGTCCCCTCGTAGCCCCTCATATTCACACCATACTAGGCTCTTGGACAGTAAAAAAATCAGCCTGGCACGTGTCTGTTTCTGCATTGCCATATGACTGAACTGCTTATTGTGCCCTCTGTTCTGAGCACTTACCGTGTTGAGGTTTACACCAGACGTACGAATTGTATGATGGAGATGCAGAACCTGGCAGACACTATGCCAGTGACTTTCATAATGCAGAATAAAGATCAAGGTTTACCCTTTTACGTTCGTGCTGTCTGATGGCACGATTTGTTTCTCTGTACGTATGAAAGACAAGCTCCCCTTGTCTGCTGACGTGCATTGTGACCCGTCACTCCACAATTACTCCTAAATGAGATAGCATTCTGAAGGGTCGTGGTCGCCACTGGTGCAGGCTCAGCTGTGCCATATTTATGATTGATGACATCACAAGCACCTATAAGATTACGAGGTCAGAGTTGGGAGTGAGAGTAAAGTTGTATCTCGCATGGAAGGCCCTCATCCCCCCCATGTCTTTCAACGGAATCACATGTAACAGTGACGCATCCCCCTTATCACCATTCAATTACTTTTTGCCCACAACCAATTTTTGCCTGTAGCAGACCGGTAGGAGTCCTGGTGAATGTATGTATGTAATGTACATAGCGCTTCCTATCAGGAAGATACACGTCGACAATAATTAATAAAAATAACACATAATGGAAGGAGGGCTCAGCCATAAAGCAACATAAGGAAAGGACAAGTCCACCTGCTCGAAGAAGCGTTATACAATCATATATTAATGCATGATATGACTCTTGAATAAGTTGCCACACACAACCTAACCTTGCATCCTGCACCTTTTGGTATATGTGGAAATTTTTGTCGGAGTGCAAAAGTCATCTAACATGTTCATAAATGTCTTTACTGGATATTGGAATAAGAATTATTTTAGATACATAAAATGAATAAATACAGGTTAAGATTTTATTTTGGTACACAGCAACTGTGTGCTTTTGTCTTGAAATGTTGCAAATTCGTCAACTTGTGGGATGAATTTAGTCTGAATTAATAGTGTCTGGAATGCCAAAGAAGGGCGGCTGTTCACATCATAAAAGCCACTGACAAATTCTGAGAAGAGAAAGAAACAAAAAAAAGTGTGGTGGAATTATATGAATAGTGCATTTGAAGTGTTGTAACTGTGAGCATAGAGAGAAAGGGGTTTGTCCTATTCAAATGATGGTGACCATGTGACAGATATGGAAATTTAGGTATTTAGTTGCGCAGTCGAAAATTAAAACAACACACACTGTTTGAACCAAGGTTATTCAAAATAGCAATCCACACTTGACTACCTCAGTTACAACTGAGTCAGACCCCCGGCAAACGATGAACCAAATGGTTCATCAAATTGAATTAATGTAACCAAGATTCAATTCTATATCTGCCGAAATATTGACAATCCTATTTCGACAGGTTGTATAGCTTGGGCCTTGAATCAGTACCTGAACTCAATGCACCAGCATAGCTCCAGCCTCTCACATTGACCATTAACAATTCGAGATCTGTATTTACCTGATAATCATCGTACGAGACGTGTATACGATTCACACACCCACATTGATCCAAGGCATAGACAAAATTCGGAAAGCCCGTTTCAACGTGGCGAGATCGCCCTATCAGTCAGAAAAGCGATTGTTCCAATATCTGTGCGGCGTAAGAATTCACGGTATTAAATTTCAAGTGTTCCAGACTGTGAAGAGAAAGCAAATCAGGCCGCGGCAGACCCCCACTTGTTCAAAGATAAAAGGGTGGAATGTGACATGAAGTTCAGATTTGCTTGAATAGTAATACTCAAGTTGGCATGCGCATCCACGCAACAGAATTTAAAGGCCAATTTGCAAGTAGTGAACCCCTATCAGAAAAATGTGATTCAAATTCTCGGGCCAGGTTTTTATCCAGTCTACTAGGACCTTGCGTGTCACACGTCGAGTAGACACACTCCTACATTTTTTTCTAGAAATCTATTCAGGTTCGCACAAAATGGGCGTCAAATGTCTTCTGAGTTTGTAAATGAATGAAGGTTCAGCTTTGGCTCATTCGACGAACAGAACTGCTTGCGGTGTCTCTATCTGATCTGTGAACCGGGCAATTTTCACCTGGGACAAGACTAGGGCCACCTCTATTCCACTGGAAATGATGGTGACTTGAACTGTGCTTATTTGAAAGTGCTCTCGTCAAACTTGTCTGCTTCTTATTCTCACTGAAAATTGTTTTTGCACAGGAGGGCACCAATGTCTTTCATTACTTGCGTTCTTTAAATACCAATTTTTAACCATTCCCCATCCATTTCTTGAAAGTTTCGGTCACGCTCTTCCATGCACTCTTGTTTTTTTCTTTTACCACTAGGTTGCCTGAATCCAACTGGTAGTTCGTCTGCTTCACTTCACCCTACTTTGCACTATAACCCCAGTGCTCGCCTCGTTTGTTCACTTCGTTTTCGATCACACCGCCTCTATCCATCTCTCTGTGAGGAAGAGACAAATTTGAAAAATGTTTAAATTAAATAAACAAAAAAATTGATTTTGAAAGCCATGAGAATTTTTTTAATTCGGCACACAAAAAGTGGTGTTAGACACGAAACCCCAATCTAAAACTGTGCGAGTGATAGTATGCGGACACACCGTTCACAACAAAAATACGGACACACTGTGAAAAATGTCTGCCTTTTTTGCCCGGCGCAAAGAAGTCCCAGGGGGGAGGTATGTTATTTATAAATTATCAGACCTCTCCATTATCTCATTTAATCACCCCAGCTCGTCATCGAGGGTCACCCCCGCAATCTCATGCAAAATCTCCTTCCCAAAGCCAGTGAGGCTTCGGCGGGCCCACAGTACCACGGAGGTTGCGGGTCGGGACAGAACAAAGAGGCAAGCAGACACACACACCGCCGGTATCACACACACACACACAACAAAACACACACACACAAACCACAACCCACACAAACAGCAAACACAAACCCATGCAACTACAACACACAAGCCACCCACACACACACACACACACTACACCCACCCACACACACAAATAAACACACACACACACACACTCACTATCAGCCCCCCACACCACCACAGCCTACACCACACTGGTTGATTGAGTCACGCACGGGTTTATGTTCATTACACAGAGACATTAATACATCCCAAATGCAAAAACCCTATCAAATCAGCTGCCACCGGCTACAGACCAGTTAAAATACACCCACTTTGCATGTGAACTTGAAGCAGGGCAACCCGGTTAGTAGTGAAGCAGCCGGCAGGATGACAGCCACGAGAGGACCGGAGTAGCTCAGGACTCAGGATTGTAGTCAATGGAGGACGGCTATACAGAGCAGACAAGAAACACTTCCGGGCTTGGGTTCCCGGTATTGGATGCTCAGGCGGCGTGCGCACACACGCCTTACCACAGGCGTCCTCCTGCCTGCTGCCCGGCCCCTGCTTTCCTTCACATCAAAGTGCTGACACAGTAAATGTGCGCGCCCCAACATTCCAAAATGGTTATATCCCCTCAGCAATACGCGCAGTCGTATTGCAGAGATACTAGTGCATTGCAGGAGGGCCGTGTGTCATGTTTTGACAAAAGGGGGGACTCGCCGCTTGCTGGGGCGGCGTGAGGGGGGAACTTGACAAATTGCCGGGGGGTGGGTAGTTTAACTAGATCTTGCCGCACACTCCCACCAAACAACTGAGTTGTAATCAACTTCACCACACTTTGACTGCAAATTCGCACAAGTTGTTTTAGCAGAACTCACACAGCTGTGATTAGGATGATTTGGTATTGTCCAGGATAACCACTCATTCCATGATTGTGTCTGTCTTATTATCCAGACCGTGTAAGACATTTACAATGTATGAATTCAGTTTTACTATGATCAATGCTTTAATCGTTATCATATGGTCAGTGCAAACTTCTTTCAAATTCTACAGGGCAAGCTGAGTCCAGTCCAGTACTCAGAGCACCATTCTATGCTTTTACAACTGTCCGCCCCAATGTTTTATAATCTATCTTTCCAAGTACTCTCCATATTATATATCCTGTATATGTGACCATAGCCTTCCGGACCGGTCTTAAGAAACCTTACAAATGCAGATAGTAGGACCACTATCAGAGAAATGTACAGTGTTTCTCTTGTGCCGATAAACCCAATTTTTCAATTCGGACGGCATGACCTAAGTCTGTGTCATTATTTATTGGTACTTTTCTTTTTGAACCTTTTATTACCTGCCATACCAGAGCTTTACAAGTTCACTTTGTTTCCAATGGTCACATTTTCACTCCCTGTCCCCGTTTCGGTAACGGCAACTTGTCAACCATGAATGTTTTAGTTTACCCCTTGTTTTCCCTAGCCAGTTCTCTTAAAATTAATCATTGAAAACAACAAAAAAAACAGGACTGGCACGGAAAAAAAGCTTTTTCGGGTCCTTCTGAGGTGAGGATAAGATATACAGTGATTTTACTTGTAACATTGTAACCGGTGCGCACTTGTGAAGCTTCTTTATTAAAAGTGACGTTATATACTGTCTATGCTATGGTGTTTATCCAATTCTGTCTACCGTACACCCCACAATCCATCTCCTGCACACAGCGGTCCACTACGCGGAGTCCCTGTTTCTATACACCGTGAGTGATTTGATTTCTGTCTACCACTTTTCATCATTTGTATACTGTGTACCTGTACTATTTGCATCTTCTCTTTTTTAACATATTGTGATCACGCTCCCTTCATCAGTTTCAACAACTTTAAAGGTGAGCACTAGTTTGTGACAGGTCGGAGAACCCCCTTTGCCACTAGGGTGGATCTACCTCTGCACCTGCGGCAGGGCCCACATGGTAATAAGGGCCTAGTAATTCCATGCCACCCCACTTTGTAACCTCTCCCCCAACCCCACTTCCTCCAACTTCAAAAAACATTCATAGCAACCTCCCGCTTTCAAACCTTTGGGAATACAGTAGGTCAACCATCTTCTGATCCTGGGCCCTCAATGTAACTATCGTGTGTAGGACCAAAACATGGATCATAAAAAATGTATATTTATTAAGTCCATGGACGGGCTGTTACTCTGCGGCTTTTCATTTAGGAGTAGCTTCCCGCGATCTTTAAAAAAATATGCCGGTGCACAGCCAATAACAAACAGATGATAGAGGGCATGGATTCCAAAATAAAGTGTTTATGCAAACTTAAACATAAATGAAAAATATTACCGATGCTGACCCTCAAGTATGGCTTTAATCTTAAGTGCCGAGTTGAGGGGGGAGTCTGGAGTGCGTTCCAGGCGGCTCCGGGCAACCTATATTCATTCCGACCACATCAGGACAAGCAATAAGAACTGCAAGGTTACCCCGCATTGATTATGGAGTTATAGCAGTTTTCGCATACTCCCTGCTGAATATACAAGAGTACATACCATTAATGCTTGTTTATTTTCAGTCTGCTGGTGTTTTTCTACTTTGAAACCCGGATTAATTAAGGCGTTCTTATACAAGCATGTGCCGTGCGGCAGCGCCCCGTTACTATGCGGAGCACTTATGCGCATCGTGCCGTGCCGCCTGCTTTTCATGTATATAGAGCTGGGAGCGCAAGGTTAGGGCCCGAGAGGGGGGAAGGAGCGGGGGGGGGAGGGGGGAGGAGAGGGGGGGGGCAGGGGGTTCCGGGGGGAGGGAAGGAGAGGATCGAGGCGAGAGGGGGGGGAAAGAAAAAAAAAAGTGGGCAAGAAAGAGGGCGGGTGGGGGGGGCGACAAGCAGGGACTACACACCACACAAACACACACACACAACATCACACAACACATCCCTACACACATACACCTACACACACATATATCAGAAACACCACCACAAACAGCACACACCCACCACACACACACACACACAAAGCACATCACACACACACACACACCCAGACAAACACACACACATCACCACACACCCACACACCCCACACAAACACAACACACACACACCCCACACAACCACACACACCAACACACACAAAACACACATACACAACCTAACCACACACACCCATACAAAACACGCATACACGCATACATACATTACACAACATACCACACATAAGTCAAAAGGCTCATCTATTACATGTCTATAACATGTCTGTACTGATATGGATAATAATTTTTGTATGACAATAATATGGATAAGAAGGTTAAGATTTTATTTTGGTACACAGAAACTGTTTGCTTGTAGGAATGTTGCAATTGTCCACTTGATGGGATTAGGATTTGTCTGAAATTAGTCGTATGGAATGCACAAGAAGGCGGCTGTGTACAGCTAAAGCCAACTGAAAAACGACGTAAAGAAAAAACAAAACAAAAAAGTGTGGAATGGCATTGATGAATAGCATTTGAAGCTGAAATGTGAGGCATAGAGAGAAAGGGGTTTGTCCTATCATAATGTGGTGACCCACTGTGACAGACTATTGGAAATTTAGGTAGTAATTCCACATTTTATTGTTCGCGCACCTCTTTGAAAATTTTAAAACACACACACTGTCTTGAACAAGTTATTCAAAATATGAACCAATTTGAACTACTCAGTTACCACTGCCGTTCAGACGCACACCAGATGAAATGAATGAATGGAACTTTGTGTATTGAAATGAAAAATTGGTTTCAACTTGAAAACCTCGTACTAATACAATTTAAGCGAAAATTTGAACAATCCTTATTTTTACAGGTTGATTAAGTACTTTCTTTGACTGAATCATGAACTAATGCACAGCATAGATCAGCTCCCAAATTGACATCAACAATTCGAGATCGTGTGTTTTGACTGATTGAATCCATTCATAGAGAACGTCGATTTCACAAACCCAATTGATCCAAGCAATAGACAATAACCTTTAGAAAAAAATGCCGATCGATTTCAAAAGTGGGGAGGGATCGTATCAGTCAGAAAAGCTTTCCCATATCTGTGCTGAGAATCAGTAAATTTTCAAGGTTCCAGACTGTGAAGAGAACGCAAAAATCATCTCAAGCCCGCCATCTTGTCCAAAGATAAAAGGGTTGGAAGGCGGAACGGTTGCGAACTTTCTTGCTTGATCCTTAGTAAATATCAAAGTGGAGTGATCACGCAAGAATTTCGCAGAATTTTTTAAATGCCAATTTGAAGTAATAGGAAATCAGAAAAATGTATTCAAATTTTGGGCCGTTTTTATCCAGGTCTACGTCAGAGTTCGCCGCTTCACGTCACGTAGACCATCAACTCCTCCTGTTTTTCTAGAAATCTATTTATTCAGGTTCGCAAAAGGGTCAAATATTCCTTTTCCGGAGTTTTTGTAAAATATATGAATGAGGTTTCAGAATTTGAGCTCATTAGCACGAAAAAAGAAACTGCTTCAGGTGTTGTCATCTTCGAAGTAGAAACGGGCAATTTAATGGACCGAATACTAGGGCCATCAACTGGAAATGTATCGTTGAATGCATGTGCTGATTTTTGAAAAGTGTTCTTCAAACTGTCTGACCTATTATCACTGAAACTTTTTTTGCACAGGAGGCATACACTTTGTCTTTCATCGTATGACGTCTCACTTACACATTTTTAACTCCCCTATTCTTGATAGTTTCGCCTGTCACGCTCCTTCCATGCATCTGGTTTTTTGCCTTTTACCACCTAGGTTACGATCCAAGAGTTTCGTCTGCTTCCACACCCTAGCACTATTAACTGCTGGGGTTCACTTGTTTTCAATCTAACACCCACGTATCCATCTCTCTGTGAAGAAATTTGAAAAAATGTTTTAAAAAATAACAAAAAAAATTTGTAGTAAAGAAGAGAATTTTTTTAACTTCGGCACAAAAACAGAAGCACACGCACAATTTAAAAATGTGATGGAATGACACACCCGTTCACCAACAATACTGGACACACTGGCTGAAAATGAGCGCCGTCAAAGTCAAGTGGGGAGGGTATGTTATTTATAATTCTCAGATCACATATCTCATTTTGTAATCCACCCCTCGTAATATAATTAACTCCATCATCTCGTCCCTCCACAATCCATGACTATGGGAAAGCCAGACAGTGGCTGGGTACATAAAAAGATTTCAAGCAGCCACACACACACACACAAACACAGCAACAGCCCCACACAGCCCCACACACAGCCAAACAAAAACAGGTGAAGGTGATTTGAGTCAGGAGAGGTTCCTTTCTCCTTCTAGTGAATAGGCGTCACACAAAGGAGTAGAATAGTTAGGACCCTAATTTTTAATTAAGGGCGGGAAGAATTTTAATTAACCCAAATCCGCACAACAATGACAAATCAGGGCAACTGTTACTACGAACAGTTTAAAAAATACACTTACCGTTGGGTGCTGTGGGAACACTTGAGCAGGGGCCACATCTTCCACACCTACGCGCTAGTAGTCGACAGCAGCAGGAGGATGAAAGCCAAGGAGCTTCCGAGAGGATGTGAGTTTTCGTAGTCAGGACTCAGTAGCCACGGCAATGGAGGATCGAGTAAGCGAGAGACACGACCACCACTCTCCGGGCCGGGCTTCGGCGCCCCGGTTACCTTGGAGCTGCCCATTGGTCTATGCATGCCGCACTCCTACACCTCTTACCATCAGGCGGCCTCTGCCCTCGAGGCCCAGCCTTCCTGCTTCATTCACAATCACGTGCTTGACACCATTAAATCGTTGCGGACCCCCACCATTCTATAAAATGTCATACTCCCACATCAGCACTAGCGCCGCGTTCTGCAGCAGCGTAATACGTCGGCTTGCCTGGCCGCCGCTTCGGGATGTCATTTTCAGGTGGTCATTGTTTGCCCATGGGGCCCCGCGGACATGGGGACGCCGCAGCTTTATGGGGGGTGACGGGCGGTAACTTTGCATTGACGGGGCGGCGCCGGGGTTCCGCGGGCTAAATAGATATCTGACGCACCCACACACTTCACCAACAAACTGAGTTTACTCCAATTCGCCCACACTTTGCACCCCTTGCCAATTTGCCAACCCCAACGTGTTTCGTACTGCAACCACAGCTGTCGATTAGGTTGATTTGTATCGTCCAGCGATTTTTAACACTCTATTCCATGATTGTGGTCATGTTCTTTATTTGCCAGACCGTCAGACATTTTACAATGTATGATGATTTTACTAGATCATACTTTTAAGCGTATGGTCAGTGCAATTCTTTTCAATATTTCTACTATGGCCAGTGAGTACAGTATCAGACGCACCACCCTTATACGCTTTTTACCAAATGTTTTTAGCCACAAATGCGTTATAACTCGTTCCAAGTACTTAAATATATATGATGCTATACTGCGACCATAGCCTCTCATGGAAGGTCTTAAGAAACCCTTAAAATTGCAGATTCGTATGGGCCATTACCCAGAGAAAGTATTTTCAGTGTTAACCTTTTCTTTTTATACCTGTTGCGATGTGCCGATTACAACCCCAATTGGTTCAATCCGCGGTTAATCGTGCATCGACAGCCTCATTCCTCAATGTCTATTGTGTTCCCTTATTGTATTTTGTACTTTTTTTTTAACGTTTGTACCTGCCGACAGCCCTCGACAGTACATCTTGTTCTCAATTTGTCACATTTTTCACTCTTGTTCTGGTAACGGCAACTTTATCAAACATGAATGTTTGTAGTTTACCCCTTTGTTCCTAGCTCGTTTTACAACATAATCAGCAACACATTAAAAAAAAAATATATTCAGCGACATCGGCCACAGGAATAGTGTTTTTATATGATTTGCGCGCGGATTAAGATATAAGGATTTTACTTTAAAATTGTAAGTGCGCACTTGTGAAGTGCTTCTTATTAAAGTGGTTTCATACTGTCTATCGCATTTGTATGGTGTTTCTCCACCTTCAATCCTAGTACACCCACATCACCACCTCTCTGACCCAGAGGGGTTCCATTAAGCGGACCCCAACCCCCACTTTTTTTATTTATTTCAGTCCCTGTGTCTTATTACACCTTTTTTTGAGTGTTAGATTTATGTTGATCACTTTGTTTCACAATATTTTCTATTAATGTGCTGTACATTTGCATCTTCATTTCTTTTTTTAAATTAGGTGTTAGCCCAGCTCCTCATCGTTCGCCCACTTTAAAGTTGATCATTTAGGTTGTTGACATGGTAGTGGCCCCCCTTTGCCACTTTTTTTTTTCCCGGGGGGATTTACTACCTCTGCGAAATCGGCGGCAGGGGTATCCCACAGGTAATAAGGCCAGTAATCATCTCGCCCCCCACACCATTTTATGTTAAACCTTTCTCCCCCCTCTCCAAACTTCAAAAAACAATTTTATTATAGCAATATCCCGTCTTTGAAACAAACCTGCTGGGAATACAGTAGGTCTAACAATATTTGTCCGGGCCTCTGTTAAGTTATCACGTGTGGTAGGGCTCAAAACATTGATCATAAAAAATGTTCTAGATTGTATAAGGCCATGAAAGGGCGTCTATCTGCTGCTTTTTTAGATAGCTAGTCAGCTGCCAGCTTGAGAAAAAAAATATTTTGCTTGTTGTGCACAGCCCCAATACAAAATTGATGCTAGCGTTGTTGTATGACCAACATTAATAGTCTGTTTAGTGAAACTTAACATAAATGAAAATTATTTACCGATGCGGACACTCAAGTGCTTTTTGAATCTAAGTGCCGGTTGATGGCGGGATGCCCGAGTGCCGTTCCAGGTCGCCCGGCTCCTCTCTGGGCAACCTATATCATCCGACATCAGGACAAGCATTATAATAACTGCTTTTTTTACGGTTACCGCAATTGATATGGACGTTATTTATAGCATTTTTTTACGCAATTAATACTTCCTGCTGAATATACAAGAGAACATACCATCAATGCTTGGTTCTTAGTTTGTGATGCCTGGGTTTCTCATTTGAAACTTACCGGATTAAGGGCTTGTTCTATACAGTCATTGTTTTTTTTTTTTTGTTTGCGTTTGTCATTTCCTGGCTTTCTCCGACGCCGTTACTATGCGGAGTTTCTCATGCAGCTGGCAGTGCCGCATGCTTTTAATTATATAGAGCTGGGAGATGCACGGTTAGTGTATATGGTGTATATGTGTGTGTATTGTGTTGTAGTTTTATTTATGTGTTTGCATGTCTAATGGGTTGGTGTGCAGGGAACGTAAAAAGCCAGGTAGATTTTTTAAAGAAATAAAAAAAAAAGTGTAAGTAAATATTTTGTTTTTTGTTTGCAATCCTTGACACACACACACACACACACACACACACACACACACACACACACACACAAAATCACACCCAAACAAACACACACACACACACTACACACACCACACGACATACACACACACACACACATCACACACACACACACACACACACAAAACACGAGCATGACGCATACATACAGACACACACACACACAATTGTTTACATTACATTTGAGCGTGCAATTTCCACCGGTTAGCGGACCGCGAAAAGATGAATTTCTTAATCTTGACACGCCTTTCTGTCGGCTCACCTTCTCCATGCCGTTTGGGGCACTATTCTCCCTTTTTCACCGCCTTGCCGTGCACGGCCCTTCTATAGAAAGGCTGACTAAGTCAGCAAACTGATAATCCGCCTCGACGTGACTTAGAGGCATTAACTGTCATACTAGCGAGGATGGAGCCTGTGGAACTAAACCCGGTGGTTAACACACCCCCATTTGGCCACCATCTACTCTCAGGGAACGCAAAGGGCCGGGGTTAACTGGATGAGTCAGTAAGTGTTTGCCTTGCTTCAGTATCACAATGTTATTCCCTGTCGTAAATTTATTGTCCGGTATTTCCTGGGGTTTTTGCACTCAGCACATACATTAGGGGGTGACCCCTGCCGGGATTGCCCCCCGGTGGGAGGGAAGGGGGGGTAAGTTAACAATAGTGAGTATAGAAACTTATCCTCTTTTTCTCCTCTTTTTCTTTTCTTTTCTATTTTTCTCCCTTTTCTTTCCCTTCCCCCAACTTTCCCTTTCCCCCCCCCACCCTTTTTTTTGTGTAAATTTTCCCGCCTTTCAGGCTGACATTTTGCCAGACCCGTCCATAGGTAGCCATTTGAGCCTCCATGGATTTCTAATGGCAAAAGTTTTCCAGCTCGGTTTTTGCTTGTGGCCTGTCTTCTCCACCCCCCGCGACGAAGCAGGTGGCACCCGTCCGTAGAGGAGGAGACGCCGGCGGTTTCCTAGTTTGGGCACAGTCCAATGGGCTCCACGTGACTGAAATGGACCGCATTCCTCACAACGCCCCCGGCCCTAGGAACAGGGGGGCAGCCATCAAAACCGCCACCGACCGCAAAAGCGGATCCAATGCTCTTTAAAAGAGTGTTTAATCACTAGACGGTCAAGTTCAATGACATTGACGTTAGGAAGTTGGGTTCTAGGGCCCATGGGATCTGTTGTCCCTAACCCCTGGAACCCCCACACACGCATCCCTTATACCGGGTTCTCGGGAATGAGGTTGACCCCCGTAAAAGGGTTTCCAGAGGAGAAGGAGGTCGCACCATTGAATTAATGGAGATGGGCCAATGTCTTGTCAATAGGCGGCATTTTCCGGCCATTGATTCCAATGGGGAAAAGCAGCGCAGGGACGAAAAAAACGACTAAGGTATAAATGGTTGAAATGTGTAAGTCCCAGATCTCCGGTCTGAAATGACCAGAGGGAGGGGATTTGTTGGATGGCACATAGCCAAGGTTCCTGGCTTACTGCATGCCCCTCAGCCCCCTTAATCCAAACCAGACGGTATTATGGACGAATGAGGTAATTTAAGGTATATAAGATTTGGGGGATTTATAGTGTCTCTATAGGACTTCAATGAGCGGCGGCGGTCCATCCATTGAATGAAAGGTTATATTTTCCCCACTATGGCGGGATGGAGGGAATGGAGGGATATGAAACTTCATTTTTTTGCCGACAACCCGGCGGTAGTTTGCAAGCACCTCAGAGCCCTTTCTGCCCCCATGTTTTTTTTGTTACGGAGTCGGCAGTGCTTGTTGAGTTGCCTAAGTTTAGTTTTTAGTTGCTTCCATGAAACACATGGGCGTTGATGGAATACCTTTAAAAATTTATCCCAGTTCCATCTGTCCTTTTCATTATGTCGGGATTTTTATGTGTTGAACCGCTCCGAGTGACGATTTCTTTTTACGGGAGACCTTTTCTATACATTTAAAATATGACAAACGTCGTTTGTTTTTATTGGCCGATTATTTGTTTTATAAACTCGTGGTCCCTGTCCGTTATGGTCTATAAGCGTGGCCCACACGCCATAGCGGGCTATGACCCATTTTGGACCCGTTCTATTAGTGCTACATTTATTCATTGCGCTCATTAATATGCGTCTTTGGTAACGTCTTTGTGGATCCCTTGGACCTCCGTACTACTCTTCGAATTCCACGGAGTGTATTTTTAATATGTGTTACGGTATTAAAATGGTATTTAGCGGGTCTTGGATCTGCTCCCTGATAAATTTGTCAGACTCATGAGCGTGCACCACGTTTAAAATAAGGAGGTACATGGTATTAGCGCCATCCGAATGAAGACCTAAACAGTAGCCCCGTTGTGATCACACTAAGATAAAACTCTGGTCCTCGAGTGTTTATTGCTACCGGGCAAGAACACAAACCGGCGCCTTGCTGAGTGTTTTTTAAGTGCGGTTGTCCCTTCCACAATTCGTTACACCCGGGTGAAGCAACAATCCAACCTCATAAGAGATTTTTGCTTAGACAGTTCCCCCCTCCGGCACATTGAGTGCAAAGAGTAAGGGTTGTATAATCGGTTCTATTGATATAAGTTCAGAGTCACCCCTTACTTAATGTCTTTCGTGTCTTGGTGGTTTCATGAGTGCTGGATGATCTATTACTGACAGTCCAGATACGAACTTTTTTCATTCATTCCATCTTAAGACTAGTGGGTTGTCATATATCTTTGTCTGTATTTGGTATATCTAGTGTGTGTCACCTTTTTCAAAGGAATTAAATGTGATATTTTATATCCTATTTAAGATGTTCGTTCAAGTGGTCATTTACTCTCCCAGTTTATATTTGGTGTATTACCCCGTCAGCAAGTCTGGTTCCGTTGATATTAGTTATTATTAGTTTTTGTATTGACCATTACAGTAGCATGTGCCCCACAAAAGCTTCAAATCAAATTACTAATTCTAACCAATTGCTTATTCTAAGGTTGAATCTTTATTACAGGTCATTTCCCATATGTGGCCAGGTCCCCTGGGGTCCTCTGTATCTAAATACAGTTATAATCCGCAGCGGGCAAGGGGGGTCGGAGCAACGGCGTTCTTTGTTTGCAAGACCGGGCGCAGCCACGACGTTTTTCCCAGATTCTTTTGTTAGGTCCAGACCGTTACGCGTAGTCAGGAAGGGGGAGACCTTAGAGCCAGATGTTCAAGGAGCCCTTGGTGATACTTAGGAAGCTCGAGGCGAACCCACGCTACGCGGGGCGGGGCTTTTGCCATCTTTGATAATTTGCTCTGCGCTTTCCCTTCCTTTTCTTTAGTTTCCACCGACACAATTGGGCCAATATGTACTCGGCGGCCCCTTCACAGAAGGCTTGCATAGCCATGTGCATCGGCCGCGATTTTCCTAGAGGCAATAGGCTCCCCCTGTTTTATTGACCATGATGGTGAGAATTTTAGAATAGCTTCGCAGGGGTTACGGGGGGGGAACTACACCACCAGCAGCCTTCCCGGGGCCAGGATCCTTTTGCCGGAGGAAAATAGGAACCCCCCCAGGAATCCCTTTTTCTGCCACACGCCCCCAGGCAGCGGAACATGTGAACGGCCTCGCAGGTTTGACCCCTAGGTTCTAGCGGAACATATCTCCTCCCCTTTTTTCGGCTATTGATTTAGGACAAGTGAGGCCACAACAGAGCCACCATTACGGCTTTCTTTTTTTGCGTTTTTAGTGACCTTCCAACAATTCCAATTTTTTTTGCTTCGCAGATAGATACTTTTGGCATTCCACCGGGGACCCATGCCAGTCAGAGCTGTCGGAAACCCTCCCCCCCGGGTCCTCAGAGAGTTTTTAGATTTAGTCTAGAGACGATCTTCCCCCGATGTGTGAGATGCCCTTAGAGTAAGGACTGCACTTAGAGAGGAGATGTACGACCCTATAGCCCAAGTTTCCCCTTTCTTCCCCCCGACCCGAGGTTGCCCCCCCTGGTACCCCCCCCCTACTTCTCTCCCCCCTTTCTTTAGTTGACCTTAATTGGTATTTGAGATTCCCCCCTTGTTCCCAGCTTAGAGAGATTTACGGTGAGTTAGCGGTCTCCCTCTACCATTGGTTTCAGTTTTACTGATGAGCAGGCCCTTGACCACCCGACTGGGGCTTTGTTTATTACAGTGAAGGGTTTTTTTTTCCTCGTCCTTCTGTGGTTCCACTGGCAATAGAGGCCAGAGGACCCCTTGATGTAGTCCATATTTGAGTTAGACCCCAAATCCCCTTTTGTCCCTGTAGGTTGTCCGGCGCTGCTACAGGTTAGACAGGTCCCCACTTTTACCGATCAGGAGACAATGACCACCTATATGACCCTAATTAAGTGTCAGTCGGGGACAAGCACGTGTTAGGATTTTTTTGTGTCCCCCCACCCGGTGCGGCCAACCCGAGTCGGCGCTTAACCCAGCTCGGCAACGGCACATTGGCACTTGGGCAAACAGTGGGGCCTCTTGTTTGGTCTGGGACCCCTAGACCACCACTCCCCCTGCATCACCATATTTTTAAGCTGCATAAAAAGATTTTATACTCTCGGCTAAGATGGGACCTGGACTACCACCTCCCCACTTTTGGAGCCCAGCGTGAGCCGGTTACTGTTTCATTGACGGATCTGATGTTGCTTGGCCCCAGTCTTAGCGCATCCCTTGTTACACTCCCCACTCGTTTGCATTTACTCACGGTGTGGGGCAGATTAACCAACGGGAGGTTCGCGTATTTGTGTGGTATCTCTCCTCCTGGATCTTCGTGCCACCCTCTTCTTTCCGACCCCCCTTTCTTTTTCCCTTTTTCTGGCCTCATAATCCTGATGTCCACCACATGTTGCCCACCCCAACTGGCCAAACACTTATTGGCCCCTTCCTCTTTTTAGTGTGCCGGCAAAAACACTTCAGTTCACACCATACTTGCGGTGGGGTTTGGGTTGTGGCTACTGACTGTTGTACACAAGCCAATGGGTAGTTGGTTGCTACGCTAAGGAGCAACTTGTACATTGGGGGACAATTTCTCAGCCGGGGTTGTGGACTCTAGAGTGGATGGACCCTAGTGAGTGGTTAAAGAGTGTCAGTAAAGGCCCTGCAGAAAAAGTAATTAGCCCACCAACCCATGTTCTTGTGTATGTGTGTTTTGCCCCTAGGAATTGTCTAGTTAAACACTCCTTTGTTCTCCAATAACACGGTTGTTGTAGTGGATTCTTATCTTGCATTCGGGTCTGTTTTGAATGACCATGGGGGGGTGTGATCCAGCCGCCCTTCTGTTTTTTTTTGTTGTTGTTTTCGTTTATGGATACCTCACAGGGGCACCTTTATTTGGTTGCAGGTCACATAGACGATTCCACGGTACAACCCCATGGCCTCCAGCTTAGCAAGTTTTAGTGCGCGTGTTCCTTTCTATTGCCGTTGGTTTTCCACCCCGGCCCGCCTGTGCCCGCCCTACGGTTATTAATCGCAACCCAAAACACAAGTAGCTGCCACCTATATATGATTAGTGGTAGGGGAGGCACAACCAGTGCTACAATTGCTACCAAACGTGCCCAATTAAGATCGTGGCTTCAATATGCTGTTTTCCCATGCGGTGCCTCTTTCGATTTAGAACAACACACAAACTGAGTTTCGTTGACATGTACATTGTGATTCGCCTTTAGGAATTAATATGATCCCCTCTGGCCACTGTCCTTTTTTTCTTATGATGCAGATCTGCGTATGGGACAATTCTTGCTGGTTACTGGGAAAGCTATATTATTTATTTATTTATAAAATATTTTCTTTATTTCAACCGGACGTAAAACATTGAGAGTTACCTTTCGTTTTTCATTTTCAACGATTGCTCCTGCGGAACCCCCAAGAGTAAAACAATATAGCTCCATGTGGTTACAAGTACAGTTACATAAATGACTCAGTCGCCCCCTAGCTATACATTTGTTTCAACAGTAATGACATGCCGTGACACAGTTACAAGGAAAATATATATTGTATGGAGCGTATGATGATTCTTGATCTGAAACCAGTTATTAGATCCATGCGTCCAAAAGTGTCGAGCACTAAGCTTTGATTGAAAGAATTATTTTCTAACTTAAAAACTGTGTGGTGGCTGTCGAGAGTCTCTGGTAGGTTGTTTCCAGTTTGGTGCACGTGCATTAGGATTGATTCTTCTCTCGGATGTAAAGCCACCCCGGTGCACCTGGAAGGAGAAGGAAAGGGAACGTCCGGATACTTTGTTGAGCCTTGGTTGGACAATGAATAATGAGAATAGTCTTTTGGATTTGGGAGGTCTGATCTCCACGGTGATAATGCTGAAGGGGTAGGCTTGGTGTTGTTTTTTGTGGGAGGAGCTTGGTCACCGTAGTTTCTGCCCGGTTAGCTTCGCCCACCCCCCATGCCCAAGAAGAATTTAAAGGCCGAAGAAAAGGGACTAAGGTGAAACTTTGCGTACTAGGGACCTCGCCCCACCGTGCTTGCCCAATCTAGTTTTTCTTGAGCACCTTTCGGCAGTGATGTGTGGTGTAGTCTGCATTCGGAGAACCAAACGGACAAATGAATTGTAGAGGGGGGTCTTCCCTGTCAAGTTTGTCTAAGGTGGGTTTGAGGAGCGAGCCTATATATCTGTGTCTCCCTAGTCAATAAATTTTCCATTAGCATCTGCTGATTGTGCGATACGCTTTCTGACCAGGATGACTTCTTACCGGAGGATTTGTTCCTGTAAAGTACACCTATTTGGATAGGTCTTGGTTTGTCAGCGGTATCAAAATGGCATCCCGAATGTAAGTGCGGAGTTCAAAAAGTCATAAGGCACCAGGTATTTTTAAAATAGCTGACAGGGTTAGGTTATCGAGCCCTCGTCAAGGCTCATACAACAGAGTAATGCTGAAGTAGTTAAACCCACCTGGAGGTGGGAGGCGGCTACAGGACTGACGTCATCACGTGATGACGTGCGCATGCAGGGCAGAGGGTGAGAGGCACTGCTAAGTGCCGGTATACGCATGAAGGGAAACTATGTTGGCTTGTAATAGTTACTTTGTAATTGTCATGGTGTTTTTTGGCTGCTGGATTTAGAGCAGTTTAACTACTTCAGCATTACTCTGTTGTATGAGCCTTGACGAGGGCTCGATA